>JAJIYU010003248.1:0-27505 GCA_030144865.1 Tinospora cordifolia | reverse complement strand
CAAAAACCCTTTTGGTCTAAATTATAACTTTAAACAATTGGTTGTTTGAAACGCCTAATGTATGCAAGTGTTTGAATTATGGATGTGCTATTGTTTTGAGTTTGAAAAATGGTTGTTTGATAATGATCCACTGGGCTATGTGCTCACCCCTTCCTCTCTTATTTTTCAGGAAATTAAATGATGAAGGCTTTGAAAATTAAATAGTTTTCGATTTAGCAAGTTTCTATTTTCTTAAAAGTTTCCTTTCAATATAAGGACATATTGTCAAATTTTGAATGAGACTTCCGCTGAAAGTTGATATTTCTATTTTGAGATCATTGATCAACAATGTAATAGTTTACAAAGTTATGTACTTTCTTTTATTAATAAGGAAGTTAAATTTTTCTTTACCTTTAATTGTCTTGATTTTATTAAATGTGAATTGAATTTATTCTAAGGCATGTGGTATTGAAAAATAGAAAATCAAGTGTGTGTCACTTGTAAAATAACACCGGCCCGACCCCCCAATTGGTTAAGTCTACCGTCAAAATAATGGTGGTTGTCCAAAACTCAAGAATGTGGGGGTTGGGGTGTTACAAATATCTTTTTTTTTTTTCTATCATAGTCTTGTCCCTTCTTATCGTTTTTACGATTGCATTGGTTGTTTTTTTTATTACTTTATCTTTTACAATTGATAAATGTTAGTTACTTTATCTTTTACAATTGATAAATGTTAGTTTAAATGAGATAATTTTTGTATAATTGACTTTTTATACCATTTAAGTTAGTTGATAAGTTTCTTAATATGGTATGCGTTAATACTATTGGATAAAAACTTTGACTAACATTTCAAGATATACCATTATTTGATTATTTATTCAATGATTATATTGTGGCATTTGATGTTCTGATATTTATATAGCGTTACTCTTATATTAATATATCTCTTCTTCAAAGCACAAGGTTCATATGTCATTTAATATATGTCTCTTTGTTTGTTGGAAGATTCCATTTCATTGGAAGGGGCATGAATATATTTTAGTAATTTATTACATCCCACTCTCCAAATTTTAAAATTTCATTGGCATTATAGTAGATAAAAATAATCAGAATAAGTTAAGAAAATTGTCAAATTAGAGAAATATTTTTGTTATTGGGTTATCAAATATAAAAAATATCTTTTTTAAAAAAGGAAATTTATATTTTCTTTTAAAAAAATGTTTATTTTTCATGCAATCAAATAAGACATTTGCTAATAATTAAATTTTTATTGAGGAAAACATCTTTTCCTTCCTAATTGAAAGAATAGGAATTAGTGTATATGTTGGACACTTTTGAATTAATTATTTATGTGATTTGGAGGCATTTAGTCAGTTGTATGCTAGAAAATGAATATGTTTGAATGATAATGCTAGCTCTTTATAATTTTGATCAAGAACATGTTCTGATGCAAGGCTACAATGGCGCTTTGTAATAATTTATAGTTTTATAATAATTACTTTGCTGTGTCATTTTATTTGTAAAAAAAAAAATTGATTACTTTACTATGTCATTTTATTAGTAAAATTATGTTTCAGAAGTTAGCATTTTATTTTCTAATAACAATGTCTGTAATCTCCACATCATTTCTTTTTGAAATCTCATGTACAAAATATACATCTTTTCCAATATCTTAATAGTTTATGTTAAAATAAATTGTGTTGATAATCTATCTATTTATAATCGATAATATGGTTGAATTATTATGAGACAATCATAATTTTTGGATCAAATGATTTTTTAAATAGTATCAAAGCAAGGTTTATTTATGATGTTTTGTATTTAAACTTTCTTGCAAGCATATTTGATTATTTGTTTCATTTATTAGAAACATTTATCTTTTATTATAAATTAAGTTCGCGTGTTAGTATACACGTGAAAGTGATAATTGTAAGTTTTTAGTTAAGTAGTTTCTAACACATTGATTGATTAAAAAAATTCAACTAAAATTGACTAAAAATACCTGGTGAAATTGTAGGTTTAAATCTTCTTGCGTGCAGATAGAGTTTTCGTACATTAATCTCGTTGCAAAATAGAAAAAGACATTAACTAAACCCTACACAACATTTAGCCAAAAAAAAAATCCATGTTTCTCCTCTACCATTGGCTGAAGCTCTCTTTCTTCCTCTATTCTTATACTCTTTTGCACCCCGCAAATTACTGTTATTTGACTTTGCTGTCTTACATTATATATATATATATACATATATATATATATTGTCAAAGCATACAACGTACACGAGGTGGTTCGAACTCTGCCCTCTAATGGGACACGTGGATGCCTCATGAACTGCTTTGTAATAGATTGACACATTATAGTTATTGTTGTGTTGAATATTGTTTTCATTATTTGTTTTGTTTTTTTGAATTATACTAATCTAATTTTATTTTTTTATTGTTATTTTTCTTTTTAACTTAGTGATGTGGTGTTGTATGCATCAACCATAAAATATCACTTCTTACAAATAAGGAGGGGGCGAACCAATCGCTGTCATGTAATATAATATTTGAAAAAAAGAAATTTGAGTCTTTTCGACTTTCTATTGTTTTTTTTTTAACTTTTTGATGTAAATAAAATGTTGTTGTGAGAGATTTATTCTTTTGTTGTTAATGTTATCATTTTCACTAATTTTTTTCATTGTTATTTATTTATTTACTTATTTTTGAAAACTATTGAAAAAAGTCTTTAGGAAGATGTATAATAGACGGGTGTGACCATTCACGTAAACAGAAATATGATTTTATAAAATGATTATTAATTTCAATTTTGTATCTTAATATTAAATTCTTTACCAAATGTAAATATTTTTTTATGAGGGTCATTTGTTGATTATTAAACTTAATTTGCTGCATATATTGTTTATGTCAGGACCCCTTGCCTAAGGAGAAGGACAAATCGATCGGCACAGTATTTTGACAAACCCATTCTCAAACTAACCTTACCAAAAACATTATTAAGCCTCCTTACAACACCATACATAACACTATCAAAGTAATCATAATAAATGTGAAAGCAATTAGAACAAATAATTACAGTAGAAAAAAAAAATTTATAGACAAAAATTAATTATATATACAATGTCCTAAATGTAGCAATAGCAGAATGTCTAAGTCAAAATATCTACAATATTCTCCTCACTTCCTATACGTTATTCTAACTCTCAAAACAGTAAACCACGTGAGGAAACCTACCAAAGTAAACGTGGTACGCTTTACACGATGACCATCTTTTTTCCCTTATCCATAGAAGAAGAACCTGAAATGTTAGAATAGTGAGCCAATTTTGTCCACAGTGGCTCAGTGAGTAATATAACTTAATTTATAACTTAGAATAAGAATTCTAGAAAAACAATGTCATGTATGAATGCACAATAATAATAATGCGAATGAGTGCAATAATTAATGAATGCAAAATCCACAATGCAGTCGTGCACCTTCCATTTTGAAAATGTTTTAATGCCGAAAAACACATAAATCCACTCAAGCAGGAGAAACCCGATGGTCAAGCGTATACTCATATCATTTCACAGGGAACCAATTGATAGACCTGGCCCTACTGTACCCTAAAGTACGACAGTCACTCGTCCTCAATGTTCTAGGGAAGCCCAATTGATTGACCTAGCCCTATCGTACCCTTGGGTATGACAACCATTCGTCCTCAATGCTCTACCACATCCAATATTCTAACCCGCACCCAGACTTCGATATTCGATACACATTTTCATTTAAATCACATTTAAAGATTATAAATTCATTTCAATATGTAATAATATTTCATTTATGATAGAATAACAAGTTAAGCGATAAATTAGAAAAACACTACTAACAAGGATACTCAGTACCCGGTGCTCCTCTAGTGATCGATCGCGTCCCGCTGATGTTTGATCCTGCGTGATCATCGTTAATATCTTCATAAAACTTGGTTCAAATCGAACTTTATAGCCAATGGTCAATCAAAGGATTGACTTGGTCAATTGTAGTCAACTCTGTCTGAACATAACCCTCGCCGACTTGTCAAATTGACAAAGTTAATTAACCTTTAATATTGACTCAAAATACTAAAAATGTGTATTGTCAACATATGTTTTATCTTTGGTATACAGTAACCAACCACTTTTGTAGATTTGACAGTTTAATACATAAATATTATTTTCTATGTTATACAATTTCCTTATAAGTATTTTATAATGTTATACAATATTATATAACATTTTTTTTTATTACTTAACATTATTTTTACCTTATATACATTTTTCTCTATATTAATTAGTTAAACATCAAATCACACAAATGCGAATTTAATATATCAATTAACTTCCAAAAACCTTAATTTTAGTATCATTGAGTTCAAAGTTTCATTAAGGATACTTCAGTACTCGCCAACTAAAATTTCAGTATTAATGAGTATACCTCCTTATGTGTTGACTTCTAACTACCATATAATTTTTTTAAGGTCTACAAGGTACAAATAATATACATATATGTATTCTACTCATAAATTTGAACACAATGATATATATTGTATAGTTTCATTTATGAAAAAAATATATTCTAATTTTGGGTCGCACAATAAACTATTGCATTTATTAAAACTATACTGTAAAACTAAAATTCATAATTTTTATAATAATTTAGAATTGAAAAGAGGTAAAAATGATTTACTCGAAATGTTGAATTTTTAAAAGTGCGCGACTTCTCTTTTCATCTTTTCTTCCTTTTTCTTTTCTTTTCTTCATTAATTCTTGATTCATCTTTTTTTTTGGACCAAACACATCATTAATTAATCTATAGTTATATGTATCCATATATATGTATATATATATATATGCCTATATCAATACGTGCATGCATACACACACACACACATATATATTTAACAGTTAATTTCTTTCATTCATTATTATTATTATTATTATTATTATTAACTAACTCCATAATTTATACACTTGAATTATTATTATCTCTGTTATTTATTATTTATTTTAATTTTATATTTAATATATCTATCAATTAATACAATTGTCATAAAAATCACGTATTTTCATTTAATATACACAATAATTTATACAATACCTATAAAATCATGTATTTCATTTATAATTCATCAATTAATATATAAAAATGCATGTTGAGCCCATCGACTCAATTTTCTTAAAATATAGGTTGTTACAATTTATTTTAGTCTTAATATATATATATATATATTTCTTGACGTTGTAATTTATAGTGTTATTGTTTTAAACTGTGATCATATTGTGTCATCTTATTGTATATAAGACTGGTGATGCATGTAATTGTATCTCATAATTATATTATGCTATATTCACACTATTAAGTCGTAATTGAAAATCTAAATGTAATTTCTTTCAATAATTTTTTTTATCATTTCAAATAAGTTTTGTTCATTTTAATCACCGAAGGGATTCAAATCCTGCATTCAGATGTTGGACCCGTCTTCCTACGAGGGCATTGACAATCCTAAAACATAGTTATTCAAATCTATATACCAAATATAAATTATAAATTAATGTATAAATAACAATATTTTGAATCGTAATTTTGCCCCATTATAGTAGAGACTTAAAAAAAAAAAAAATTAAGCTATGGTTTTGACATATACTAGAATATATTAAAAAAGTATTTACATATGATATAAGATTAAGGAAAACTGCACGCTAATCAATTTGATAGACACAAACCAAACCCAACAAATTGGCTTGGGTTGGCTAGGTGTTCAAGCTGGGTTGAGTTAAAAATGCCAAGGTGAACTAGTTTTGATTAAGTTTCTGCAACATATCCTCATTTTAGTGATTCAGAAGGACAAAAAGGTAAAAGAAGATACAATCGCCATTTATAATATTTTAAAGAATAGTTTGAAGAAATAAAAAAAATTAATAAAGATAACTTAAGGGATATTATAAGAAAATGACGCAAAAAGTAAATAAAGTTTTTTACCTAGACACAATGAATATTTTAAATCAAATTTTCACCTATAAATAGGGCTAAGGTGATAGTTGAGATTGTATCAATTTTCTTCATCTTTCTTAAGAGCTACAGATTGCATGTCATGCTTGATAAACACAGAAGGAATTAAAGTATTAAGGTGGGAATAATCCTATAGTTTGCCTATCATATCCTTATCTTCTAGATTTCTGAATTTAGAACTATTCACAATTTTTAACTAATTAAGAAATGAATTATGGGCGAGTTGGCCCTTACTGGTTAGCTAAATGCAGCCGATGTTATTTGTGATTACATGATTTCTTTGCATTGTTTTGTTATCATGTATTACTTCTGTCCTCTTTGTGCAGTTCTTATCAATTGAGATGATATATGAAAAAACCCACTGGGGGACCTACTAAGCGTTATACTCACTCATTTTCTTTATTTTTCAAAAAGTTATAAATGAGAAGGTCAAAGAGAAAACTATTAAAGAAAAAAAAGAAAGAAAAGAAGAAAAAATAACTGAATAATGTATATTTATAAATAAAACTCAATAAGTTATAATATGTTCTGCTATATATACATATGACTTGTAATATATAATGTTAGAATATATATATATATATATATATATATATATATATACTGCTTTTGTGTTTTAAGATAAATAAAAGGAAGTATTATGTGACTGTAGTGATATCAACTTATTTATCTTAATCTTTGATTATTTTTAATAATTCTTATAATTGAAATTAATATAACATGTATAAGATTAGGGTGTGATAGTTACAAGTTAAAACCTAGAAATTTTGGCTCAATAACATTTTAAATTGAACGAATTGTTAAGTCTAAATTTCGTCATTTCCTCGTCCTATATGGTGATTGAACCTTGGAAGTGGCTTAAACTCTCAGTCATTTGTGATATTAGTAGCTTATGCTGCTTTAAACTATTTCTAATTTTTAACTTCGGTTGTAAAAAATTTCTTTCATAGAATTCTTCCTAGTTTTTATTTCTGATAACACCATATAGTGGTGGATGTATATGATACTATTTTAAATATAAAATAATTCGACTATTTATGAATAAATGAATATAATTGTTAAAGTTACATGTTTATTTCGCTGTAACTTAAAATTAAAATATTATATGCTCAATAAAAATAGTTTAAATTTTGTTTATAAATAATTCACTAATATAATTTATCATATCTCTTGATTCTGAAACCGAATGTATTAACACATCCCTGATTAAACTAAAACCTTTATGAGTTTTCTTAGGCTGTCTAGGGTTTTTGCGGCTTACCCCACGGAGCGGGGGATCACTACTAGGTGATGTGGCGAACACACAAGTACAGGACACGTCATGATGCGCGTCTACTTGCGTTACTCTGGAGAATCTCGTCTAGATCTTTAGCTACTGCCCTACTTGACCCCGTTTGTGAGCTCCGTGGGCGTAAAGCGATTCAGCCCCCGGTTTCATTTTCCTGTGGGACATGCCGAAACCACTGGCGCACACTTTATTTGCTCATTTCAACCTCACCTACTTGACGTCATTACTTCACTGCCGTCGCTTCCCTTCCTCACCAAATCAGGGAAGACTACCATCCCCACATTACCCTGCCCAAATGTCGCTTATTTACAATCTTGAAAAGATTTTTAGTTTGATTACTTTATAATTGATGGAAAAATAATGTTTTGAACCTTTACTCAATACCAACAACTTCATAAAAAACGAAAAATTAAAAAGAAAGAGACAATTATTCATATGAATCATATTTTTAGTGAAGATATCAACCTACTTTCACTCTTCGAGCTTAGAGGAGTCCCATCCCTCCCTTTTTATTTCCCCTTGAGGTTATATATGCATATTGGAAGACTTGAACTTATTATTCTTCCAGAGAAATGTTATTATTGCCATTAATTTCATTGTACTGAAAGTTTAAAGAAAATAATATGAAAAGAGTTGGAAAACAAAGATTTCTTAATTAATAATCACAACTGGACACTTACAATTTCGGAGATTAAACAGAAATTAAAACAGAGAAAAACTGAACATGGAACGCAACTTTGATTTTCAATACCAGCCACCATAACATATTCACAGAACCCCATCACCGCATCACCAATAAATTTTCCAAGCAAAATCAAGGCCAATCTTCAATTCTCAATTAATAATCATAAGGCCCTAGCAGAAGCCATCCGAGGAGAAACTAGATCTTCAAAGTTCCACAGCTGCTCCAATGGAGCACACCCAAGTACAGTTTCCTGAACAGGATTGGCAGGAGCCACGCACTGTTGTTGATCAACACCACCGTCCAGATACGGTATCTGATAAAACTTCATGAAGGACTCGAACGCCAATAGCTCTTCATTCAGCTTCTGAACTTCAGGGCTACGAGCTGGTTCATCTTCAATCACCACCACCTCTTCCTTTTTCATCGTACATCCATTACTTTGCTTCTCCACATCTGCTACGGTTTCTTCCTTAACTTCAGGACAGGTATAATACTCATTGTCAACAACCCCTTCCGATCCAGAACCAGATCCAGAATAATAATCTTCATTGGACACAACATTAGTGTTAGTCGCGGGATAATTGAACACTGAGATATTGTTGTTGAGATTATCATTTGAGGCATACCCAAAATCCCAACTTCCCAAAAACACATCCCCAGCATTATTCACTTGGAGGCTTGAAGGGTTATTATTATTCTGGTATTTCGGTATCAGGGGGGTGGAATTAACTAGATACTTATGGTCTTCTTCGTCTTCATTGGGGAAATTAACTTTGGCTTTCTTGCCCCTAATTTTCCTAGCCTCCTTATCATAAGCTCTAGCTGCTTCTTCTGCTGTGTTGAATGTACCCAGCCAAACCCTAACCCCTTTTCTGGGATCACGAATTTCTGCTGCCCATTTGCCCCAAGGCCTCTGTCGAATCCCTCTGTATAGATTCTTCCTCTTTCTTTTCGCCTTGGCCTCACCCTGATCACCACCTGTTTGAATGAAGTCCCAAACGAAATCAGAAGTTTGATTCAATCAATACAAACAGAAAACAAACGCACCCCATCCAAAAAATAACACACACACACACACACACAAGGGTTTTGACCTGAAGAGGGGGTTGATTTTTCACTGATCGCAACATCACGACCCAACTGATGACACTCCTGGTTGAAAGGATCGATGGTCCAGAGGTCGGAAACGGTTGGCCGGCGACCCCGGTTCTTGGGAATCAAGTCATAAATGATCGCACCACCACACATTCTTCTTCTTCTTCTTCTTTTTTAGTTAAACGAAATGGAGAGTAGTAAGCTGAGATTCGATGACAAATGAGATGAAATGCAAAGAGAGTTTGAGAGAACACAGAAGAAAGGTTGATGAGAAATGAGGGGGCGGTGAGCTGCATTTGTAGGGTGCGAACGCGTGGGTGACAGCGGCGCTGAAGAAGCTTCGTGTGATTCTTTGGTTTACCAAACTCTAAGTCTTACGTGGAGCACGTAAAAGTCTCGTGTTACAAAACGTCAACATTCACAGAGAGAGAGAGAGAGAGAGAGAGAGAGTTGTTGGCGTGATTCCAGTTGTCCCGATGAAAAATACACCCAAGACATACGGATTACACTAAGACCAATAATTTTTTATAATTAAAATGCTATTAGCTAGAATTTACAATATTTCAGTTGTGACATTTGATGCTCATACTAAGATTTATATGGCATTACTCTTATATTAATATATTAAATATCAGAAGAAATAGTTATAAATATTATAATTGTATGAAACTTGCAACTATAATAATTACATTAGTTTTGTCTTACAAAATTTATATAGATTAAAAAGAATAAAACGTTTGTTTTGTTTCTCATAGAGAATGTGTTAAGTTTTGCATGTGTCATTAGATTGCTTAATGGATAACCATAATCAGAGCCACTGTGGTGGTGACCTTTTATGTTTCAAACATTATATGTTTTAGACAGCCCTTGTTAACAGAAATATTTTAACTTAAATGTGATAAGAGAAATATTATTAGGAAGAATGACAATTAAATTATTATAATTATAATTTTATGTATTAATAACACTTTAAATCAGTATATAAACGAATGTTATACATCTTAAATATATAATAATTATAATTATTCTAATTACATTAGAAAATGTATATAATTATAACAATTAAATCAATATTCCCTATTATTTTAATGTACAGAAAAGACAAATTTCTTCATAAAAGACAAAATCATTTTCTAACTAATTTTTCTTAAAATTTTTTTTAATCAAAAGAAAGGAAATAGAAGTGATTTGCCACCATCTTGCCAAACTCGTAGCCGTAAAATGTACAATGAAAAAGCAATAAGGCCTTATTTGATTGGTTAAATACAAAAGTACTCGTCGTCAAAAAAAAAAAAAAAACAAAAGTACATTTAATTGACCACATTGAAAATTAAATTTTAACTTTATTTTGGAGTATATGCAAGGTTTAATATAATTCTACTCTTATCATGATCGAAAGATAGTAGTAATTATAATGTTTATACAAAAGTCGTACACAAAACCATTAGTACATATCTCATGATATATATATATATATATATATATATATATATATAAGCATTCATTGTTGGATATTATTTAAATATGAAAATTATCTCACAAAATAGATTATTCATAATGTATTATTTAAAATATCAAATTAATACGAAAGTTTATTTAAATCTATTGTAATGTTTGTAACTCGTAAGTCTAATAGTTGGTCTTCCAAATCAACAAGTAGTTCTTGATTTCTTTCTAACGATGACAAGTCAAATAGAATGAAAAACTTCTACGCGTGTTTTGGGGACTATGGACTATAACCATTTATATAGGTCAACTTAATATTAACCCTAATTATTAATTTTTATATTTTGACTTATAATAAAAATATAGAGATAATAATATCAGTTTTCTACATTTAAATACTTATACTTAAATAAATGCATTTAGGCCCACAACACATTAAACATAATTTGATCATATTAAGTAATTTTTACTTTTTAAGGTAGTATTTAAATACATTATTATATTCATATATAAGTCCACATATTCAATAAATATCCAATATTCATCATATATATATATATATATATAGCATTGTTGATGGTTATTTAATTAGGTATGGGTGGCCCATTCCACATTATGGAATCCTCCCTTACTTTGTTTCATTTACAAGACTAGTAACTAATGATCTTTCAACTAGATTTCTTTTGGCTTTTGCCGACCTTGTGTCCATTCAACTCTTTTGACAATTAGGTTTAAAAAAAAACAAAAAACAAATCGGTGTCATGTCGGCGGCTGAGTAACTTGGAATATTATTATTGCTTGATGTTGTATTAGTTTGATTTGATTTAAAATAGATGAAGTAGGAAGAATAGAAATATTAGGATAAGAGCCAGCTTAGTAAATGTCTTAAGTTAATCATATACTTATCCACCTTTTATATTAAAATATTCCAAGTTGGTTTGTAAATAAATATCCACCCAAAATAAATAATTGAAAATGGGGTCCTCTAAAGGAACAAAAGAAGAGCAAGTTGCATTTAGATATTTGAAAATGGGGTCCTCTAAAGGAACAAAAGAAGGGCAAGTTGGATTGGCAAGGAACAATAATACATGCTCATGAGTTACGTTGAAGAGATCAGAAGCGTAGCCCACCAAAACGAAGCTACCAATTACAAAATTTCAACGTGGGAAAATCAATCTAATTAATAATAATCCAGCCAAACATGGCTCGTCTTTGTTCCGTGTTGAATTGACCAAACAAATAATGTATTTTCTATTTTTAATGGAAAATGTTTACTATACATTGAATGTTCGCGTAGACATTTATTTATTTTTATGTTTTAAAACTGAAAAAATTGATAACGTTACTACTTTAATTATATCTATTGCAACTACAATATTTATGATTATTCAAATAAATAGGTAAAATATATTTTTAGAAAGTATCACAATTGTTTAAAAGGTTTACTGTGCCATCAACATGTATTTATTTAATTATACTTATATTTTTAAAACAGATAAGAGAAATTAGGCCTTAACATTGAAAAATACTGCTCGTGTCTATTAATTTTGGACATATAATTATTTATTTAAAATTAATTCTTCAATTTAAATTAATCGTTGAAAACGTTCTTTACGATAAGTAGTGAGTTTTTGTTAATGAGTACAAATACTTCTTATCCAACAATTAAAATCTAAAATATCTTATTGGCATACATATATATTATTTCAATAATAATAGGTCCGATCCTATGCTTTTTGAGGCCTAGAATAAAATGTTAAGTTAGGGCCCCTAAAAATAAAGGGTCTACTTACCAATAAATAAAGAAATAAAGTTAATGTACAATATTTTTTAGAATTAAAAAAATTATATTTTTTATAATTTTTTAACATATATATCTAGGGCCATCGTCTTTCGAGCCCTACTTAATGGCGGTCATGAATAAAAATTATTATATATGTTATAGATTATTTTTAAATCCTTTTCTTGGGTGGTTTGGTTAAATGATAATAGGTTACATAATGAAATGTTTAGTGTAAAATAAATTACAACTTGAGTTATCTGGAGGCCTGAATCCCCTTCAAGCTCCAGCACGCAGCACAATGGTAACGTACTGGCTGTTGCTTCTTGAACAGTTTAACCTATTGACTTTGACCTAAAAGCACTCTCGTCCTCCATTTCCTATTCCGTCTTCTGCTCTCGCGACTATTTGACCGCAAGTATCAAACCGACACGGCAAAGTTCAAAACTGCCACTCCCCACGTACAGACAAGGAACCACGATTCTGCAATTTACGGAATCTCCGCTCACTAAGACGCAACGAACTTTTTTATTTGCTTTATATAGAATTTTCCTTTTTTTAAAAAAAAAATTATTTATACTTTCCGGTGACTTTTCTTTTACACAAAATTAATTGTACTAATAGTCGTTAAATTTTATAAATTATATCAAATTAATTATAAAACTCAACTTTATAATAAAAAATAATTAAAGTTTAAATCATAAAAAGTATAGTATAAATAAAATAAAAATTGTGTATTAATTTCTTTGATTGGAAGATAAAAGAGATAATGAACCCATTTTGGGCCTTGGATAATTGAAATCTACTATTTAAAGGGGAAAACACATTTTTATATAAAAAAAAAAGAGTAATTACATAAATACCATAACTTTCCTTTTTATATAAAAGTAAAAAAATTAATAGCAAAAATATCGAAAAATAACAAAAGTTGCAGGGCATATCATTGGAAAAAAATGTAGTGATAAAATAAGTGATTAAGGTTAAAAGAGCATAAGCACAACTGAAATTGGTGCATGAGATTCGTGGCTCGTGATGAGGGTGGCAAAAATAGTTATTCACAACAAAAAGGCATGGTATAATGATGGAATAACATATGAATACAACGGCGCATGATGGGGGGCAAAATGGTAATTCACAACAAAAAGGCATGGTATAATATTAGTATAATATTGGAATAACATAAAAATACAACGTTTGTGGTGCATGATGGAGGTGGCAAAAATGTTAATCCACAACAAAAAGGCATGGTATAATATTGGTATAACGGTAGAATAACATATAAATACAACATGATGCCTATTCAAAACATTTTAAACCGTTTTAAAACCAGATAGGTATAATATTAGTATACTATACGTATAACATTTATATAATATTTAGTTTATAAATAATAATATAACATCGATATAACATTTAACATTTAACATATAACACTGATATAATATTGGTATAATATTAATATAATATTTAACATTTAACATATAATACTAGTATAATATTGGTCTAACTCCGATATAACATTTAACATTTATAACATTTATCATATAATACTAGTACAACACTAGTATAAAACTCGTATAACACTCGTGCATGACTGATATAACTTGTAATATTTAACGTATAACATTAGTATAATATTTAAATTATTAATTAACTATTATTACTCTACCAAACTCATATAACACTGGTATAAGATTGATATAACATTGGTATAACATTAAATATTTAACACATAACACTGGTATAATATTTAAATCATTAATTAACTATTATTATTATACCAAAAGTTGGTATACAGTTGGTATAGCACTAGTATAGTTAGTGTAAGACTAGTTTATAGTCTGAATACAAAAAAAAACAATAAAAAAAAGAATATGGTATAATCTAAATACAAAAATAATTAAAAAAATATAACAAAAATTGATATAACGTTATATAATCTGAATACAAAAAAAGAAAAAAAAGAATCTAACAAAAGTTGGTATAACATTGTATAATATGAATAGGAAAAGAATTTAAAAAAATCTAATATAATCTGAATACAAAAAAAATTAGCAAAAGTTGGTATAACTTTGTATAATTTGAATACGAAAAAAAAAAAGAATCTGGTATAATCTAAATACAAGAAAAAATCTAATAAAAATTATACAAAAATAATTAAAAAAATCTAACAAAAATTGATATAACGTATAATCTGAATAGAAAAAAAGAATCTAACAAAACTTGGTATAATTTTGTATAATCTGAATATGAAAAGAATAAAAAAATATTTGGTATAATCTGAATAAAAAAAAAATAAAAGTTGGTATAACGTTGTATGATTTGAATACAAAAATAAAAATAAAAATAAGAATTTGATATAATCTGAATGAAAATGGGCACAGTGTATACAATTTTTAAAAATAGTATAATGTTATAAAGAAAAATGTTTCGTATACAAAAATTGGGATTCAAGGAGCTGCTAAGATATTTTAGGTATACTAAACCTATGACTATGGTATAACATCGGTATATCAATATCGGGTCTTTGTTTTGCTGTTTGCATTTTGTCCCTCACTGCTTCTCGGCCCTTGCTTCAGAACCTAGCCGTCGTTGCATCTGCTGCTCATCGTCGAGATCTCGCCTCTCTCATTCTTCTTCCTGTTCTTCTTTTCCTTCTTCCTGGAAAGTAAACACCTAAAAACCCTGTGACCGCCGATGAAGATTGGCGGCGGTAATGAGAGCTACCAGAATGGAGAGTGCAATGGCATTACTGCTTCTCGGCCCCTGCTGCACACGCTCGCTATTGACCGCTGAGATCCCACCATCGAGATGTTCTTCTTCTTCTTCTTCCTGGAATGATGAAGATCTGGAAAGGATATTGCAGCGACATTACTACTTCTCGGCCCCTGCTGCACACGCTCATCGTCGACTACCAAGATCCACCGTTGAGATGTTCTTCTTCTCCTTCCTGGAATGATGAAGATTTGGAAAGGATATTGCAATAGAGTTACTGCTTCTTGGCCCCTACTGCACACGGTCGGTGCACTGCTTCTCCGCCCCTACTGCACACGCTCGCTGTCGACCGTCGAGATCCAACCATCGAGATGTTGTTTTTTCCTTCTTCCTGGAACAATGAAGATCTGGAAGGAGATTGCAGTGGCGTTACTGCTTCTCGGCCCCTGCTGCACACGCTCGCTGTCGACCGCCAAGATCCCACCGTCAAGATGTTATTTTTCTTCTTCTTGGAATGACGAAGATTTGGAAAGGATATTACAGCAATATTATTGCTTCTCGACCCCTACTGCACACGCTCGTCGTCGACCATCGAGATCCCACCGTCGAGATGTTCTTCTTCTCCTTCCTGGAACAATGAAGATTTGGAAAGGATATTACAATGGCGTTACTACTTCTTGGCCCCTATTGCGCACGGTCGGCGCACTGCTTCTCGGCCCCTGTTGCACACGTTCGCTATCGACTGTCGAGATCCAACCATCAAGATGTTCTTCTTTTCCTTCTTCCTAAAACAATGAAGATCTGGAAGGAGATTGCAGTGGCATTACTGCTTCTCAGCCCCTGTTGCACACACTCGCTGTCGACTGTCGAGATCCCACCGTCGAGATATTCTTCTTCTTCTTCCTGGAACGATGAAGATTTGGAAAGGATATTACAACGACATTACTGGTTCTCGGACCCTGCTACACATGCTCGCCTTCGACTGTCGATATCCCACCGTCGAGATGTTCTTCTTCATTTTCTTGGAACGATGAAGATTTGGAAAGGATACTGCAGCGACGTTACTGCTTCTTGGCCCCTACTGCACATGGTCAGCGCATTACTTCTCGGCCTGTGCTGCACAGACTCGCCATCAACCGCTGAGATCCAACCATCGAGATGTTCTTCTTTTCCTTCTTCATGGAATGAGGAAGATCTGGAAAAGGAGATTGCAGTGGCATTACTGCTTCTCGGCCCCTACTGCTCACGCTCGTCGTTAACTGCTGAGATCCCACCATTGAGATGGTCTTCTTCTGCTGATTCCAGGAACGACAAAGATCGGGAACCAATTTTTTTTTTTTGGGTTTACAAATATAGCCTTCTATCTACTATCATTCTGGTTCTAATCGCTACTTTCCTTCGTTTTGGTCCTAATATGCTATATTTCTCGTTTTGATCTAATTTCCTTCTTTTTGTTTTTCTTCATTCTAGTTTCCTTTCCTTTCGGGCCAAGGCAACGAAGAGGAAGAACATCGTTATATATATTCTGGTATTTTTGATAATAAGTAATAATGTACGACATTATCGTAATTAAGTAAAAAAATGCATTAATAATTATGTTATTAAGTTAATTATTCTGACATTTTCTATAATTTTCTCTTATTTAAATGAATCAAAGACAAGGGTCGTAGGCCTTGTGGGCCTTGGTCCTTGTAACATCTCACCTCCGAGTTCCATCTTTCGCGTCATCTAACGATCTAACTTTCTTTGATCAAAAATCTTGGGATGCCCAGGAGACGGGCCCATGCTACATTTTCTTCTTCTTATACCCAAATCTATTAGGGTTCCTGTGTACATTAGTCAATGTACAAAATGACATCATAGTAAATAAGATTCTTTATTTATTCATTCGAAGATTCTCAGTACAATGATCTATTACAGCAAAAAATAAATTCAAAGATAAAATACATGATTTAGTTTGGGCCGATGCGCCCTATATTGAAATAAATAAAAACTTTCAATAGATAAACCTCCTCGTAAGCTGATTAATTCTCTAAGATGTGAAAAATAGGGTGGTGAGCTAAAAAGCCCAGTGAATCATTCCATCTATTTAATTCATTATTTCAACCAAACAATGCAAGCACATCAAACACTTTTAGAGATTAAATCGATTCAAACAATATATTATCTTAGTCGTAATTTAGACCGAACGGGATGATCTTTGTGCCCCAGATTTGGGGAGAGAGATCAATTCTGAAACTCAAACCCATCTTTAGTGGGATCATTCCTGAAACTCGTTCCATTCTGGTGTCAGTATTGACAACTAGTTTCAATTCTACATGGAACACAGAAAAGCCCCCGTACCGGTGTGTGGTTGAACTCTTATTTAATCTTATTTTTGTGTGAAAGAGTATAGTAAATAAATATTCCAACAGTATCTAAATACTCCAACCGTATAACATTCACATTCACAAACATTGGCTTTCTATTTCTGATGTAGAAGATCATACAGGACGCAACTACAGAGCATACTCTCTTGGTCATAAACAATATATTGGTGCATGATAAATAATAACTCAAACAGTACAACATTCAGATTGACTTTCAATTTCTGATGTAGAAGATCGTACAAGACACAACCACAGAGCATATTCTCTTGGTCATAAATAGTATTTTCAAAAAAAAAACAATAACTCTAATAGTATAACATTCATATTGACTTTCGATTCCTGATATAGAAGATCGTACAAGACGCAACTACAGAGCATACTCTCTTGCTCATGAGCAACATAATAATTGAATAACATAAATGCGAATGACAAAAATAAAATCAAACTAATAAAACAAGCAAGCATCATCTAAATCAAAATAATAAATTAAAAAAAGGGAAAGAAACTCACATCAAGATCGCTTCGTAAAATCTTTGTAGCACTTCGTTGCTACTACTTCGCAAGCTATTTAGAATAGCTTAAGAAAAGAAGAAAAGAACTAAGTTTGTCAATAAGGAGGCAAAGAGAGAACAAGAGGAACTTCAACTCTTGCTTTGGGATGAATTAGATGGGTAGAGTAGGGAGGTTTATATAGAACCCTCTTTCAACTAGTGTTTCTATTTTTCCAATGTGAGACTATCATTTCCTATATATGCATACCCTCTTTCAACTAGTGTTTCCATTTTTCCAATGTGGGACTATCATTTACTATATATGCAAACCTTAACATCATACTAAATAAGATATTGCATTCATGAATGTATTTCTTTTGCACATATACTTTTCTATATATATTACTATTATACTAATTAAAATATTATTTTCATAAATGCATCTAATTAATACTTTAAACATATACTTTTCCATATTAATATCATACTTTAATAATTAAAATATTACTTTCTTATTTAGATAGAGAAGAATATATTTACCCAACATTTCTATATGTCTAATATGAATTAATGCATATCCCTATATGCTTCTATGCCAATTAATTAATTGAAAATCAATGACAATTCTATATATACGAATATGCACCAGTAAAGTTTGTTTTAAACTTGAATTTTGGGTATTACAACAATTGAAATTTCAGGTATTACAGTCGTAGATTCATTCAGCCCATGTTTTATTTTTTAAATTTTAAATTTTGAATTAAACTGTAATTAACTATCTTAAGACAGTTTTGTGTGGTTTTTAACAGTTAACTAGATTGGTGGCTATCTGAAAAATTCGTATCTTTTCAAACACACCTTTTTAGCTTTATAAATAATACTTAACTTACAGAAAAAAAAACCATCTTTTATACACAGAAGAGAATCCATAAATTTTTACAATTCCAGTTTGACAGAAATCGAAATTTTGTGTTGTAATTCGATTTTAAACAGTTATATCCTCGAAGACAGATTTCATAGTCTGGAAGTACACATGAAGGGAACTAATTTTGTCTTAGGGTATTACTGAACGCAATCCTCTATTCTGATTCTACTTTAATCTTTATAATTATTTTTCTTTTGCATTTAGTTTTTCTAACATATTTCACCTGCGATCATTAAGTCATAAGTCAAACTATATAATTGTACTAAATAAGAACTTAGGTTTGGGGAAGACGGTACACAGGAGTTGCGTCTAGGCCTGATTTTGTGAAAACAAGACATTGCAATTTCGAAGAACTATAATGTAGTTGGGCAAGCAAAAAGACCTCACAGTAGGGGTGTTCATACACCCGATCAACCCGACCAACCCGCCGAACCCTAACCTTTTGGGTTTGTTTGGGTTGGGATACATTAGTTATTTGAGTTGGTTTGGATTTTAAAATGTCTAACCCGAAAGATTTGGGTTGGGTTGCGGGTTGAATACTTAAAAACCCCAACAAAATCGACCCAACCCAATCTTACTTATTCTTCTTTTTTAATTATAAATACTTTTAAAAATAAATGAAATAAGTTTTTAAAATATTTTTATTATATATAAATGATAAACTTATAAGTAACTATTTAAATTGATATGATTATTTATATTATATCAAATCTTCTTTCTATATAAATATCATCTGTTATTTTTAGAAACTAGTAATAATTATTTTAATAATTATTATTTTTTCTTTCTACAAAATCATCTATTTCACACTAGAAGAATTTCAATTTGAAAGATGTCATCATTAAGTTTTACTAATGTTAAATTTATATACATCAAAGTAATAAGAAGATTTCAAAAATAATGTTATTTTTGTATGTATAATAAGTTGACTATATCTTATAATTAAAAATAAATATACAGAAAAAATTTAATTTAATAGTTCTTTTGTAACGAAAATATTAAAATATAATAAAAAAATATTGAATCAGAGCTAACCCGATAAACTGACCCAAGCCAAACTGAATCCAAACTGTTTGGGTTGGGTTGGGTTTAACTATAGATTGGTTTGAGTTGGGTTTGAACTTTTCCAACCTAAACTGTTTGGGTTAGGTTGCGGGTTTACCCTAAACCCGACCCGACCCAACCCACGAACACCCCTACCTCACAGCCAGATAATTAAAGAAATAACAAAATCATGAGACAGAGCTTGAGCGACAATATGTGCAAGCCAATACTCGTGAATCGGAATGACCCTTTTTTTCTCTTGAGTTCAAAATGGATGTATGAAAAAAAATGAAATTATTATCTCATATGGTTCTACTTGATTAATTTCAACTTTCAATTGTCAAAATTAAGACATGAATCAAACTACACAAGCAGCGCAATGGAAACAAAAGAAGATTGAGAAGAAGAAGAAGAAGAAGAGGAAAAAAAAACATAAAATAAAAGAAGTAAAGCAAATTTGTAAAATTTAATGTAATAACCCAAAATTTTGTCAAATAATTAAAGATAAATAAGTTTTAGGAAATTAAATGAAATAAGTCAAGTGAAAATAATTTTAAAAATTTTAAGACATCTTTGGGTGCAAATTATGGGTTAGAAAATGAAAAATAATATAAAATATTTAGATGTAAAATAAAATAGGCAAATAAAACTTTAATTTGATATTTAAATGAAAATGTCAAATTAAAAGAGTTACTTAAGAAATAAAGAATAGAAAAAAAGAAATAAAGTATATATACACATATATATGTGTATGAATAATGTGTGTTAATACTACATATTATAGGAATACAAAAAAATTTACATAATTAAATAAAAAAATGTAGTATACATGTATTTATTTAAAATAAATAAAACAGCATATAAGTATCAATTTATAATTACATAAATAATTATCTAAAAATGAAATATGAAATAAATAAAAATATATGAAAATGAAAAATGTAGATTATTTAATTATTGGCATCAAAGATATTAAAGAAATAGAAAAATATCTAATAAATGCAATATTAAATAATTAGAAAGGGAAAAATTAGCAAAATAGAAGGATATGTGCAATAAATCATATCTACACAAATTAAGAAGTGGGATTGAGTTTATAATTGGCAAAACTCGGATAATAAAAGCTTTAGAAGTTGATTTTGATAATCGAAACTGCATCCAACGGCCAAAATCGAGTAATCTTCACGATGTGCAATCCAACGGCCCAGATCAAGATCACACTGAACGCCCAGGAACACTGAATCACCAAAGATCGGACGGTTTACAATCAACACGTTCGATCCAACGGTCCAGATCGAGGCACTCAACAACACTTGCGAACGAGTACTGCAATCGATGATCATCCGACGGACCGGGCGAGTTTCGTTGATCGATTTCGTGATCCGTCGTGCTGCGCTCAAGGAAATCGGACGGCGCAAACGGGATTCGTTAATCGCGAACGTTGAGGCGCTCGAGAATGATCCAACGGCCGAGATCTCACCCGCCTGATCCAACGGCTGATGATGCACGCGCCAAACCGAATTCGTAATCTTGTGCTGCGCTCGAAGACGATCCAAGCGTCCAGATCAAAGTCGAGAATCGTAAACGCGATCCGAGATGCGCATGCGTTATTCGAAAAAGATCGGACGATCCAGATCAAAATCGAGAATCGTGATCGCGATCCGCGATGTGTGTGCATGATTCGAGAAAGATCTGACGATCCAAATCAAATGCTCCGATAAATAAACGAGAATCAATTAGGAAAAATGCGAAAAAAATCCGAAAATTGTGTTTCCAAATTCCAAACTTACTTGCTATTTTTCTATACTTGGGGAGCACGAAATTTAGAATAATTGGCAAGTTTCCTACAAAGAGAATACCAAAAACTTACCATTCTATTTTATTTTAAACTCTATATAAAGGACCCCTAATGCTCACATTGTGTTCATCCCAAATCAAGAGCATACTAGTCCCTCTTGACTCTCTCTAGCCTTCTTCTTGACAATCCCCTTAGTTCTTGAGTGATCTTGAACTGTTCTTGAGTGTTCTTAAGAGTTCTTGAGTGTTTGGAAGCCTTGAAGTAACGGAACTTTGCCGGATTTCAGAGGCATACAGAAGATACCTTTTTAAGGTGGAAATGACTTCTAACTTCTACTTCTTTATTTTAATTTGAATAAGTCTTGCATGTGTGATAATGTTTTGAAGATGATTGATTGAGCATATGTTTTAATATGCATGTTTTATTTATTTCATGTGTCATGAATATACATGTTATGCAAGTTTAGAAATTCAGAATATTGATGTATGTTATACATGAATTGTGCCATAAATAATTATTTAATGATTCATGTTTTGTATATGTTGCATCGATGGTTTAATTCGATATTGTGTGTTTTATCACTAAGAAAAGATTAAATAATGATTCAATCCACATACCGGCGCGATGATGGACTGCATAGTGTCATCGTGTGTATTCCACCCCCCGACCCGGCTTGCCGGTTTACCATTAACAATTTTGAACTGGGTTTCCAAGAGTGATCCCACTTCATAGATATTGGGGTTTGAGTTTTCGTTTATCACTCTCTCTCCTTACGATGTGGAACACATAGATTAAACTCTTTCGGTCCGAATGTCAACCATAAACAAGAAATTTGTTTGAATCGTTTAATGTACAAAAGTGTTTGATATGTTTGGTTTGTTTGAATTGAAATAATAATTTAGATGTTTAGAAAGATCCACTGGGCTATGTGCTCACCCTTCCTTTTATTTTTCAGGTAATTGATTTACATGAAGATCATGAAAATTAGTTAGGTTCTTTTATTTAAAAAGTTTTCAATTTCTATGTAAGGGCATGTTGCCCGAGTTTTGAATCTTCCGCTGTAACAGTTTTTGTTCAAGATCAAATTATGTACTCAATTTTATTTAATTAATTGAGTTTATGAATTTCAATTAATTCTTATACTATTGCCTTATTAAATTCTCAAATTTAAGTCATGTTCTGTTAAATACAATCAAGGCATGAAATAATTGAAATAGAAAGAAAGTCAAGTGTGTGTCACTTGTAAATGTAACACCGGCCCGACCCGCCATTTGGTTTAGTCCACTATCAAGAGAATGGTGGACATGTCCAATGCTTAAAGATACGGGGGTTGGAGTGTTACAAAGGTGGTATTAGAGCTCAGTTAGAAGATATACTGGGCAAGAATTGGAAAATTACTCTGATACCAAAGGTGATATCAGAGCACAGTCAGTAAATGTACTGCGCAAGAATTAGAAAGTCAATTATTAGTTGCTTGACGAGAATTAGAAACTCAAATTAGGGTTTCACACTGAATTAGATTGAAATTTAGTGCCTTACCTTCTATTCTTGAAAATTGAAAAATGTTTTAGAAAGTGTTTTTAAAAAAGAAGGATATGGTTTCAAATGTTTTGTTTGGATATAAAGACTACAAGTTGAGCTAATAGTGGGTAAGTTTTGTCCCGAGTAAAGCTAAACATTGAAAGGGAGGTGGGTTATCCCACCCGAGAAAGCGCAGTTGCTAAGCAGACTTTAGTCTCGCCGCCCGATCTGGAGGTTGTCCCACCAGCTCATATGAGTAGTCGGAGTTGAAGAACACTCTTATTTTTTATAAAAGAAAACTAGAAGGTAGAAAATTAGGGCAAGAAAGTGAATATAAGTCGGAAAAGATGCCAAATATGGTATCTTGACTAGACAGAGGTTGTGAGTCAACCAGATTGAACCCTAGACCCTAGGTAGGAACGGGGTGTGGGTGGCACAGTGGATCAAAGGCATAAATCTCTAGGGCGTTGGCTAGAGACGAGAACTTGTGTGAAAACAGAAAATTGTTTGATCAGGACACGAGACCAGAAAGCTTCTGTATCTTTCGGTTTCTATATAGTATGGGATGCATAGGAATTCGGGGGTATGGAAGAAGCCTGGACTAGGAGAATGATGGACCATGTGTGATGAATGATCAGTAACTCTGGCAGAACGGGTTTCTCTATGCTTGCTGGTATGGGACGGTGGAGTATAGTGGGCTCGGGAACCTTAGTTATCGAGACATTTTCGAAATTATTTGGGTGCAGCTCTGTTCTGAGTGAAAACCTAAGTGGAAAGGGTAGAGTGGTATGAGACACTTGAACCTAAAAGCTTAGGTGGAAGCTTGGGACCTTGCGCTGCTAGCGTGATTGTGTGATTGTGTGATATGCATGTTGTAATGTTTATTGGCTTTCAGACCAAATCCTGTACCCATGCATGAAAAGAACCTAGAAGAAAAACCTTTAAGCCACTAAACAAATCGAGAACCTAGAGACTAAAATCTAGAGTCATGATAGTACGAACGAAACGAAAACTTGAGGAAACGGATACAACATATGATGTAGAAAAGATAACCATTTCTCAAGTCTAGAAAAACATTTAGTATCCCGCGGATAAGAAAAGATGGGTGAGTACCATAGATGAACATCTTAATTGAAACTTCTATGATACCTTGTGGGATACTAAAGTGGCTTTGGCTTGTAGATAATGGAAGGAATCCAAGAAAACACCAATACACCTGATCAAAGTAACCAAGGGGCAGATGTGGCGGCAGTTTCCGTCCTATCACCGAAGATAATAGCAGAAATCACTCGACAGGTGGTCGAGCAAGTGATGAGGACTCTACAGTCACAGCCTAAGGTTCAAAATAAACTAAGAAGGGGAACTAACGAGCTAGTCATTCCTCTGAGACTAACCATGGCCAATAGAACGACCGTTGAGATTAATTCAATAAAAAAGGATATCCACTTCAAACGATCCGTAAGGAATCAAAATAAGAAATCACAAAATGATCAAACGACGGGAAAGGAAAGCAAGAAACTGAAACAAACTCATCAAACTGAAAAAGAACAAAAGAAGCATGCCAAGAGACAAGGGATGTGCTATGTGTGCAGACAAAGAGGTCATTTTGCCAGAAATTGTCCAACTACACCTGCTCGGGCTCCTTAGCCTCAAAACTATAATGGTTATGGTGAGAACGAGCTAGAATGTTGGTTGTTGAAGCTCAAGAAGATCAAGACCCCAGTAGAAACCCTCATAGTCCAATATTAGGACAAATGAACTAATTTTGAATATGAGTAGTAGTAGGGAGACTTTTAGATTGCTATATGTTCGCATTTATGAATTTTAAGTTGAAATAAGATTTTGTACCAATTATCTCTATTAATAAAACTTTTCCCTTAAGAACTCTTGTCGTTACATTTTGAATACCCAAAAATGGAAAGTATGGGAATAAAAAATGTGAGTAGTAACCCTAGAACCTGCCGTATGACAAGAAGTGACAAAGAAACTTTTACCCTTAAATAGATTGAAAACTTAGGGCTAGGTATGACCCTAAATGAAAGACAAGTCTATCTCAATAGCAAGTCCTGTCATCGGACATGTTACATCAAATCAGGGATGGACAAAAAGCAAGACAAATGACTCACAAGCTTAATAGAGGAAATTGAATAGGACAAACATACTGACTTCAAGTTAGATGCTAAGAATATCTTAAGATTTGAAAGGATTTGTATACTTTAGAATGGATAGAGTAAGCAGATCACCCAATAGTGAAGGATAAGTATTTCCTACCATAGTAACCCATTCAATCATTTGAAGAAGCCACCATTACTTAAGAACCGATCTAAGGTCAAAATATAGACAGCTGAGAATCAGAGAGTCTGTTATGTATGAAACGACCTATCAGGGAACATATAGGAATACAATGAACCATACGGTTAGACATCGTCTTGATCAGGAGACGCAACTTATGAAACACAGTCTTGCTAAATTTAACAAACGATAGCCAAATTCCTAGTAACTTCTCAATTTTGAGTCACGTGATGATTATAATTTTAACCTTACATAAGTATTCTATTATTAATAACAAACCCTTTAGCAAATAATAATATCTATAACAACAATTTTTTTTTTTACAATGTGCCTCTAAATTAGTTATAGGCCCACTTCAGAACTATTTACTATGCAGCCCGACTATAAATTTATGAATAAGAGAGTTTTTCCAACGTGATTTTCTTTTCACGTTGAATTTGAATTCGAAACTGTTGCTTAAAAAGTATTAAGTCTTCTCCTTTTAACTTTTTAGCTACTAATTAAATTACTCTAATTCTTTCTTTTACACAATTAATGCATATAAGAGAGGAGAAACCCTTCACTTGACGCTCAAAAAATAGGCGTCAAGAAGAGATTGTTAACACACACAGAGAAACTCTCACAATCGATGTGAGATTAATTGCTCAACATCAGCCAGACATACACACTGACACATAAGGATCCTTTTTTTTCTTTTTCACAATTAACGCACACAGAGGGGAGAAAATCACTCACTTACTCTAATTCAACAAAATTAAAGTTACTTTATAGAATAAAAAATAATAATAATACATAAACCCTTTGGCAAACAATACCAAAGTTGAATTATCAAAAGAAGACAAACAAATGAAGTCCTTGATGGAACAAAATAATGAAGATTCATTTGATCTCTACGTCATCTGATAAAGTAAGGTGCGCGAGACGCGCACCAAATAATTGTATTGGCGAAATTAAGTTAGCCCATTAAAATAAAGTGGAAGAAGCCAAAATAATAACAATGATAGTAATAAATCTCAAATGTCTAATGCGTACGTTGAACCTAGAACTGATAAGGACAAACCTGTCTATTCTTCTGTTTATTTATTAATTATTTGAGAGATATCCTTTGTCCGCTCTTTAATCAATCATGCTAATTTTATATAATATCAAGCCACTTGGATAGCCTCCAATTAAATCATCACAATCCAAATTTCATTTTCTAGCTAAACTCTCGTTTTTAAAATAAAAACTGATATTTAAAAAATAAATAATTATAAATATAGTATTTTTAAATTAATAATTTTAAACGTAAATAATATATATTATGATTAAAATATATTATATAAATTATATAATATAAATAGTTTAAATAATAAGTTGATGATTATACGATCTAAATCATTAAAAAAATAATCTAATAAATAAAAGTTTAATGAATTAATGATGTACCAGAGATATCAAATTCAAAGACAGTCTAACCATTGTTGGCACTCTAATATCAAAAACCTTGAAACTGTAATTTCTTTATTTTCTCGATTTTGATTTCATTTTATCAAAAAAATTTTAGCCTTGTCTCTTTTTCAAATGTCGGCCCAAGGACTCTGTATCCTCTTTTGATTTTTGCATAAAGTAAAGGAAATTCAAGTATAAATAGTTGAATTAGATAGCCTAAAGGGATTCGAATATATATCATTGACATTTACACTCTCCTCAAAGTTAAATATTTATTTGTCACAAAAGGATATTTTTTAAACTTTATTTCATTTCAGTTAGATTAAAGACCAAATCCAATTGAAAGAAAAGATTGTGGGGACTAATCTTCAAAAGTTACATATATCGATCCGTGGAAAATAAAATAAGGTTTCGACCATGGAGGCATGGAATATAGAGTGCCCAATGCCATCATGCAGTGAATCTTGACACTCTTGGCGCATGCAGCGTATTCATGGATACATGAAGGGTGGAATAAAAGCTTGGGAAATTCGTAATAAAAGTAGAAAAAGAAGAATGTGCTTATGTATTTAATTATATAAAAGATATTGGCAATTGGAGTAAGCTAGGCCTCATATATATA
>JAJIYU010003247.1:0-27454 GCA_030144865.1 Tinospora cordifolia | reverse complement strand
TCTACCGAAGGAAACCACTATTTTGATGGCTATTATATATTTTAATTTTTACATCATAGCCTATTTAATAAAAAGATAAGAAGCTGAGACTGAGAAAGAAAGAAACCGAACCACGTGGCCTCCGGCTCTCGGCGAACGAACGAACGAAAGAACGAACGGGCGCACGCCCTCTCCGCGCGCGGCCCGAGCGACGGTTTGTCGCAATCGAGACATAGAACAAAAGAAACCGGGAGCGGGGGTGTCACAATCTATCCATTTTTTTCATTCATCTCATGTTAGGAATGTACTAACTAAGATCACCACAACAGTTAATCTTGTGAGTCTCCTCCTTAAAAATATGACCAATATAAATGTTGTCATGTCGATAATCTTCTTAAGTATGTAATTGACATGCAACAATGCATTAAAATCTTTTCATAAAATTCAAATAAATATGAAATGCAATATATCATTCTATTTAAATAAAATTAAAATTTTTAATATAATGCCAATGTCATACATAATACCAAAAGTAAAGATTATTTATCAAATTTACTATTCAACTAGTTCTTAATATCCAATAAAACTTTATCTCTACAACACCAATATAATTCTGTTACCAAAAATTATTTTATATGCATCAAATCAAATTTAACTCATTTAAATTTATTTTATAAATTTATTTATAACGTATTTACTGTTCATATTTCATTCTATATATATATATATACACACACACACTTCACCCATGTATTCGTGTGCATTAACCCGAATATGCTCAATAATCTTTAAGATTATTTTTGTGTAAAAAATATGCCTCCAAATTATATTTTTATTAATTTTTTAAAATTATGATAAATAGCATAATTGATTAATTACTCACCAAAATTTGAAACGATGTAAAAAATTTATGAATTTGGTGTCAATGTGTATGAATTTTTATTTTTTACATTTCTATGGGATTCAATTAAAATTTTATTTGGGTTTAACATACTTAAAAGCCTCCCTAAAGTTATTAAACTTTGAGTATTCATATTGGTTCTATATAATAAATACATACAAATTAATTATATATTTGTGATTTACGCATAATCAAAAGTGTATTGAGATAATTTTTACTTAGTTTTACTAACGGTAAGGTAATACCTCATTTTTAAGTACTATTATAAAACGTTCCCTATAGTAAAAATTACACTTCTAAGATCATAGTACGTGACTTACTTAGCATTTTTATAATAAAAATAATAAAAAAATAGCTTACCTATACGACAAATTAGAAAAAAATTCTCTCTCCTTCTCTCTCTTTTTTTTTTTTTTTTTCATTCCTGCACTCTGGTTCTTGTTTGACGAAAACCAAAGAATAAAATAGAGAAGGACGAAGTGAAACAATGTTCTCTACTGCCCATTCAAATATATAATATATTCACAGCTATGTCCACTATCCATTCATGTATCTATATACCATAGCCCATCCGTACTCTCTTTTAATTTTTTTTTTAAGTTTTGTTTTGTTTATTTCTTTTTCTCTCAAAACTAATATACAACCTTTATATTATATATTTTTTACATTAATTTAATTTTATTCTTTTTCTTTTCTAACCCGTGTCACACACCAATATATTAATGTGTGTATATATATAT
The DNA here is from genome assembly GCA_030144865.1 of Tinospora cordifolia. Lineage (NCBI taxonomy): Eukaryota > Viridiplantae > Streptophyta > Magnoliopsida > Ranunculales > Menispermaceae > Tinospora > Tinospora cordifolia. Next base: position 25,834 of record JAJIYU010003247.1, on the reverse strand, counting down.
ATATATATAGATTACTTGTTTATAATTCTAACTTATTATTATTATTATTATTATTATTATTATTTTAAATTACTCAAATTTATTAAATTTTTTTTTATAAATTATATTTTCTTATTCTACGTGAAATTATGTATACACATATAATACATGGTTATACACACATACATGATATCCACGTGAAATAAAAACTACAAGCGGTTATAATCTCCCCAACTTAAGAAATTTCCTTTTCGAAATAAAAAAAAAGGAATATACTTCAAGTAGTGAAGAGATCTGGGAACAACCCTGCATCATATCCTCATGCTCCCAAGTTTGCTCCTAATTGTCATGAAACTGCCATTTGACTTTAACGAGAAGAATTTATTTATTTCTTAATTTTTATATTTTTCTACCAACTATTTGTATAGGTCTTTCCTCATAGCTGGTATTCTTCCCAACTTGTAACTGAGTCAAATCTAAAACATGTGTCAATTTGAATAATACCTTTGTAACATAAACACATGTAACAAATTATGAACACAAGCTCATTGGGGTGGTAGAACAATTTTGTAAGCTAATGGACCAATTCTCTCTAGAATCTCAAACGGTCCTACAAAATGTGGAGTTAACTTTTTCTTCACTCCAAATCTCATTTGACCTTTTTATGGTAAAACCTTCTACAAGACCTAATCACCAACATCAAACATCAATATTCTATGTCGGTTGTCAAAATAGCTTTTCTGGCGATCTTGGGCTGTAATACCCCAAAAAATTTATAAAACATACACGTCATTTTGGAGATAGTGAATTATAAAATAATTAAATAAATAAATAAGAGAAATATTTATTTAATCATACTGAGGTGTAAATAAGATGAAAGAAAAATAAATAAATAAAGATATACGTAAAACCTAAGGTTCACAAAAAAGAAATAAATAAATTTTTTAAAATGCTAAATAAATATAAAAATGTCTAGAATCATGATTTAAATGTTTATTACAATATTTACTAATAAAATAAAATAAATCACGTTGATTAAAGCTGAAAAAAACGAAAGATAAAAAAGGTATTAACGGGGGCCTTTTTAAAATTGACTTCGAAAAAAAGGGAGAATTGGGGAAAAATTTCCTATATAAATTGTAACCATAGGTATTGTTCATCTGTGGGTACTGTTCATGCGGGCACTATTCATCCCATTTTGAGTGAAATCGTAAATTTTAGGGTGTCTTGCTTGTGATCACCAGATATCCGATTTTTGCTTAGAGACAGTCAAAACGATCTAGATCAGATCTAGAATAATTCTAAGCATCTAAGATAAAATTCTGAAGCCTTAAACTCATTCAAATCAATTCCCATAGGCTAACAATATCAAAATTATAAAATTGATCGGTGATTTGAGGTTTTTGAAATACGGAATGATTCAGAGCGAATTGAGCTTAAATCTTCCTTTTAAATTGATGAATTAGTGATTTTAGACTAAATTCTGAAAGTTTTGACTGTTTATTTGTAGTTTTTTGATGAATCTATGAGTTTTTTAGAGGATTTGGAGGGTTTCGAAGGTAAAGTTCCTTGGGCAAGGATAAAACTTGATTCGCTCAACGTTTGAGGTAACAGTCAGAATTAAAGTTGTTTTATTCTAAATTTGAAACAAAATGAATATAGTTTTGTATGTTGATGTGGTGAAACAAGAAACTAAAAATTTTGGGAGCTTTAGTTGAAGGTTTGGACATGATTTTATATTATGTTATTTATTTTGGAATGGATGTGAACGGAATGTGATATCGAAGTTTAGGGGTTTGTAGAGATTCGAAGAATAATATCATAATTTTTAAATGACAGATTAAGCATTTAAAAGTGAATTGGTGTGACTAACGGATGCAAGGGAAATTCATAAACCTCAGGTAAAGAGGATTTCCTTGCTCATCAATATTATGCGAATTTTAGATTCAAAACATGATGATTGGTGTGACGAACGGATGCAAGAGAAATCCATAAACCTCAGGTAGGGAGGATTTCCTTGCTCATCAATATTATGCGAATTTAAGATTTAAAACATGATGATTGTAAGCTTACGATATTTTGCATGCTATGATTGTATTTGTTGGTTATTGGAAATGATGAACAAAATGTCCGGTTAATCGCTTTCTAACATGTTTTATCGAGTTTATGATTGATTTATTTCATTCATCATGTATTTGTAATATTTGCCGAATGATGCTGTATGGATGACACTATTGAGGAATTAAACAAGATTAATTGTTGATTAAAAATTTTACGTACTGATGTGATCGATTGTCGTAGGCACACTGTAATCCTCCATACAATGTATTATGTGCACTAGTCTAGACACTTCATAGATATTTCCATTTATCCAGCTGGATAGTTGAATTGTTTTTGGAAGAGATAATCAATGGGTTGTGTTACCCTTTTTTAGATAGTAATCCCATGGTATAGTCTGGATTGTATACCTAGAGTACTCGCTTTTAGAATTGATAGCGCTAATACTTGGAGAGGTTATGTCATAATGGTAATGCTGGATTGCAATACATGGAGAATCATGACAGTACATCTGGATTGTATACTAGGAGTTACTCATCTGGATTATAGAAAATATCAAGAGAGGATTCTCTTTCAGTTTTTAGAGTACAATAGACAAATGAATGTTTGAAACAATTAATGTGTGAAAGTGTGTGCATGTTTTGATTCTTAGTTTGTATAATGTTGATGATGTGTAGGAAGGACTTACTAGGTTTTCAAGCTCACTCCCATTTTATTTTTTAGATACTCACAGGAATGTTCACTAACAAGCACAGGGATTGATATCAGAGTCTCACTTAGAGGTTGTTGCGGTTGTTTTCTTGTGTTTTATTTTAATGTAAATATTTAAACAGGATTTGTGATCATTTTGTATGGTATGTTGTAGAACTTCCAAAACCTAAATGTACTTGTGTTTATTTTGTATAAATGAATCTGACAACAATTAACTGAATGTTTTAATGGCTTTACTGCTGCTTTATTATGATATTTTAAAATTTTCTTATTTTCATTAATGAAAACCAGTGATAAGGGTTAATTCTCGAGCATTTCATGTACTATGAGGTGATTGCATTGCATATAGATCACGTTATACTTTCGGAAGAAAGTGAAATAGGAAATGGAAAGTTAACAACTCGATTTCAGGAAAAGATGACTCGATGGTCATGTACTGAGAAATCTGGACTTAAAATTGGGGCGTCATAAAGTGGTATCAAAGCTATGGTTGTAGCTCGCTGGGAAAATATAACTCAGTATGGATATCCTGAGTTAGAAATAGAACTTAGTGTGCATAACCTGAGTCAGAATTATCACTCCAAATGGATGCTTTGAGATAAAAATCAAACTTAGTGTGGATACCTAAGTTAAACTGGAACCCAATATGGATACCGGGGTTAAACAAAGATTCGGTGTGGATAAATTGAACAGAAGGGAATTATCACTGGAATTTGATTTTCACTAAAATGGAATTTTCACTACATTTGATTTTTTAGTGGAAAAGGAAATGAATTTACTAAATTGATTTTTAATGGCAACTGAATTGACTGAATGACTCTAGCGGATGGCTAGAAGTCTAGAAAAGATCTAGGTGATACCAACGTGCTCGAGCCATGATTGAGTATTGGTATTAATCCCTAATAGTTGACCTCTTCCCTGAGTACAGGTCCTTGAGGGTTGGGTCATGGTTGATCTTCTTCTTCGGAAGAAAATACTCGAGGGTTAGTGTAACACCTCGATTTTGAACCGGACCTTCGTTCATGTGCTATCTCACGTGTGGATGGTCACCCGATGAAAATCAAGATGCTACTTGAAAATTTCGTTTCGTCAAAACTCTTTTTCTTCGAAATTAAGTTCATAATAGCTTATTCTAAAGTCAATGTCTGGATAGATATTTGATACCAAACATAGATCAAGATAATTTCTCAAGATATTCACCAAATTTCTCAATATAAATAAGAAACAATGTAGCGGAATAACTTTAAAGACTATTATTAAAACCAAAGTTGTTAAACAAGAAAAATCATTTAAAGATAAAATAAACCAAAGGTAAAACCACAGTAAATACTCTAAATTAATTCAGTAAAGATAAATAAAACGTTACATCCAAGTCATCTATCCCGGACGACCTCCCCATTTTATGTCCAATTAAGGTGCGAGTCTTTTGACGTAGACTGCTGTGTACTACGCCCAATTATTCCTGAAAAATAGAATGGAAATGAGCTTGAAAGCCCAGTGGATCGATGCTACACATCACATGCATTATACAGACCCAATCCAAAACATTACAAACACTTTCAAACATTAGGCGTTTAGACATTCATTTATTTTAGTTATAGTCTAAGACCGGAAGAGGGTTGAGATGCCTTTCGGTATTCCCTATGATCCAATCGAATCTCAAAGGTTTCCAATAACCGTCTAAAATCAATCGACACTCACATCACAACCTAAGAGAGAGTACTTATCGTGACGTCGTACTGTCTCCCAAAGGCTTCAAGCTGTCACATTCAGCTCCGGTTGGGAATACCTACAATCCACCTTGTGGCTCGTCAATCTCAAACGGTGACATATAGGAGATGTCACCTTGATCTGCCTCGGGTTCGTCAATCGCACCGGTACGTGGATTCTTAATAACTCATCGTCTTATTTTAGTTTTACAACCAGCCTCAATCACATCAAGCATCACACAATACACTAGAACATGTAATCCAAACTATGCTTGCAAGTTAAAATGATAAGATGTATGAATAGACAATAAGATCTAAATGCATATGTTCCTAGTCATGCATGCCATATTTGAGTAAATCCAAATGCAAGATCAAGTCATGAACCAATTAAGCATGGATTAAACAATTCATCATACATCACACATCATTCACATAATCCAAACAATTCCAATCAGTTTCCTAATAACATTCTAATAACCTAGGACTATTCAATCAGATACTTTGAATCTTAAATCTATATCATACATATGAGCAAGGAAGTCACGCCCACCTGATTTTATCGATCTTCAGGACGACCTTGCTTTCCTTCGAGTAATCCCGTACTATAAAATGTACAAACTTGAAATTTACCAATTAATAATTTATTTTCAATTTAAATAATTTCTAATTTAATTAGGAAGTCTAAATATCAGTTTCTACTAATTTAGGATTATTCTTAATTTCTAGAATTTGTCTATTCTAATTACTATAATTTCTCAGTCCTTTTGAATTTCCTTAATTTAAAGTTAAAACTTTAATAATTTGCTTTTAAGCTTTTTTTTTTGCATAAAATTATATTTCTAATAACCGAATTTTTAAAATTTAAATAATTTATTAATATCTTAGTTAGTTTAATTACGAACAAAATAAAACTTTTAAATGTTCTAAGTTTAGTTTCAAGGCCTAAAATTTTTATTATTTTCTTATAAAAGATTTTTAAACTCCTAAGGTTTATTTTTCATGTTTTTCAGCTAATTGAATTATTAAATTTTTTTACTTCTAATGTTAAACAAAACTATTTATGTGTTAGAAATCTATTTTTCTAATCCTAATTTAAAAGATTTATTACTTTACCTTTATTAAATCCATTTATTCTCATGTTCAATAATTAATAAGTAGTCTAATATTAAATTTATTTAATTTAAATTATTAAACAGATTTCTAAACCAATTTTCATAATTAATTTAATAAATTATTGTTTAATTAAGAAGATCTTGATAATTCTTATTTGCATCTAATTTCTAAATGAAATTAGATTTCCCATCTTCAAAACTTTGAATTTCCTAAGCTTTGTTAATTATATTCTAAACACCTATCATAATCTACTAGTATCAGAATTAATGTTTCTACTAAAATCTTTAATACAGTGTTAAATTTCTAATTTTGTTTTTTTTTTCGCATTTATAATCAACTAAAAATAAAATTCATACTATTTAATATTTAAAATCCAAAATATACCTCGCGTCGTCATTTTTAGGGGTGTTCATCAACCCGATTAACCCGAACCTTTTGGGTTGGGTTTTAAATTATATTTGGGTTGGGTTGGGTTTTAAAATGCTCAACCCGAACGGTTTGGGTTGGGTAGTGGGTTTAACCTCTGTAACCCGAACATGGCCCGACCCAAACCGAAAAATACTCTAGTTTTTGCGCAACTAATTTTGGTTGTAAAATAAATATGATTCAAGGAGATGATGCATTTTGCTGCTTGGAAAGAAAGCATAAGCATGTTATTCAAGTTTTTATATTACATCGATGCATTAACCATTATACATCTGATAAAGAGGCTCCCTATACTCGTTTTGTTTTAGATTGATGCATTAAATATCATTCTTTATTTATTACTTTGCCTATTGCTTAGTCATATGCAATATATTTATGGTATTCCTACTATTATTCAATCTATTATCAATCAATATTCTTCACCTATTTCAACTTTGTTTTATATAATAATTCTTCTTGTTTATTTTCAAATCATCTTCCCATTCTAATTTTTGCTAATGTTCTTCTCATTTCTTGTAATTTTTCTAGTTTAGTGTCATAACTTGTGGTTTATTATCCTTATATTGCTTCTTCTTCATTTATAATATGCTTATCTAGGCAAGGAGTGCTATTTTTAAATAGACAACTTGCAAAAATTTTGAAATTCAACCCGATAACCCAACCCAAACTGAACCGAACCCAAACTGTTTGGGTTGGGTTGGGTTTAGCCGTAGATTGGGTTGGGTTGAGTTTCAACTTTCTCAACCCGAACTATTTGGATTGGGTTGCGGGTTCACCCTAAACCCGACCCGACCCAACCCATGAACACCTCTAGTCTTTTTCGTGCAGATTGCGATAACTCATTCGTCTCTCACGCTGCAGCTGCCATCTTCATGCCCAATCACGAATCACTCTCTGGTTGAAACACACCTTCATTAATTTTATGTTTCCTCCGTTAGCAATTCACGGCAGCCCACCAGGGAAATCAAAATCACAACCAACCAATTAAATTTCTAGCAACATTAATACCTCTAAAATCATGTTCATCATCTTCTTGTCCCCAATCAATAAGAACATAACTAACAACCAGCAACACAAACAATTGCTTCTTCATTGTTCTTCTTTGTGTGTGAAATACACCCAACAACCATCTTTGTTCCCCTGTTCGAGATTCATGATTCATAGTAGCAGCTAGTAGATCAAGTTGTCGTTCGTTGTCGCTCTTTTGCAGAAATGTAGCACACCTTCACTCATCACGCTTTTCATCCGGCCGTAGTAGTGACTGCATACACATAGAACATAAAACCCCCAGCAACTCTTCTTTTTCATCAAGTCACGGCCAAGCACGCAACTCAGAATTTCAGTTCATCCTCCCTTTCTTCTTTCCTGGATTTGCAGCAACCACCAGCCTCAAACCACACTTTCCATCTCAGTATGCCATAGCTGGACACCCAAAACCCATGTTCTTCACGCCCAAATCACCAACCTCCTCTTTTCGTCGCACAAAACAAACACCAGCAGCTAGAACATTTCCTCTTCAATCTTTGTTTGTGAGACACCGTAGCAGCACACTTCCTTCTTCTTTGTTTCTTCACTTCCATCCGCCCCTGTTTCAGTCTTCTTCTTCACCTGTTCGTTCGGCGATAATAGTAGTAGCAGCTGCAATGGCAGCAGCAACTGCAACGCCCCCTGTTCTTCCTTCCTCTGCTCATGCAACGGCTAGTAACTTCTTCATTTCAGCACACCCTCATCCAGATCACACACACCTGACGGACAACAAATTAGAGAATCCCAATCACTCATCATTCTTCACAGCATAAACCAGCTCCTCCTCTTCATGCGCGGTAGTCCAGAAACCTAGCATACTCACATTCCCCTGTTCTCTGCTCCTCTTCCCCACAACGACGTTCTGCTTTATTTGGCAGCAGTGTAGCAGCAATGGCAACGACACCAGTAGCTGTAGCTTCCCACATTTGTTCTGCTGCAATTCCTTCGTTCATTCACTTCCAAACCATCATCAGCTCCTTCTTCATTCCGCAGCAGCAACGTGAGCAGCAGCAGCAGCACACGCATGGCCAGCCACAACAGTTTCGGTCTTCTCCTTCGCAGACAACAAGCAACCCCCCAACTAGAAAATCACGGTCCGCCACAACACACACACAGCTCGCCCCTATTTTCTGTTCCTCTTCTTTGCATCATTTCTTCTTCAGTCTGCTATCTTCTTCATTTTACAGTCCCTCATTCAAAAGAACCAGAGCATGCCATTTCTTCATCACCCAAAACAGAGCACCAGCAGTAATGGCTTCGGTTCTCTTCTCCACCACCGAATTTCAGCAACTGCAATCGTTTCTACCAACATAGCAGCTAAGCTACCTCTCCGTTCTTTGTTCATCCCATCCGTAGCAACATAACCCCTAGATTCCATCCATTTTTCCACCGGCTCAAACCAGAAAATTTCTGGTTCCTTCTCCCAATTTTCAGAGCTTTCTTCTTCTCTTATTTCTCTTCTTTAGTTGCAAAGTCACTGCCAAACCAGACTTTTTTGGTTTGGCCGATGTTTTTCTTTTTTTTATTTTTATTTTTATTTTTTATTTTTAGATTTATTACTATAAACCTTCATTAAAATTTATAAACATATATATTGTTTAATCTTTTTGATAAATATACTAATCCTTCTCATATATATATATATCAACCTTATTATAAATTTTATATCTCTATTCTCTATACAATCCTTAATCCTTATTATAAGTTTAAGTATACTTTAATAATATCGTCTTTCTTGTTTTTATATTTGATTTTACTTTGTCTATTATATGCGTGAGTATGTTTTAACCACCCATTTATTATAAATTCTCAATTTCTATTTTCACCAATTCATAATATTTTCTAATGCCCCATTTCGTCATATATATACATTTATTATTATTTATTTATTTTATGCTCACTCACGACGTGGCGTGATCACAAAATTACGGGGTGTTACAATTTATCCCCTTAAAAAAATTTTGTCCTTGAAATTTGTGTCGGGCGAACTCATATTGTCAATCAATCTGCGGTTCTCAAGACTCATCACCCTTTTGCTGCGCTACTTTGATCCTACACCAAGAATCCTTACATGTTTTACTAGATCATATTTTTTAGATTCGTGAATACAACTAGGGTATTTATCCACCCACATGAGATTCATTGTCTTGCAATGCTACCAGATGTGATTTTGTTTCTTCTCTAAAAACATCCTCTAAGGAGCAGTTAAAATTTCTTCAAGTCTTTCACATAGCTAAGATAAACTATACTAATTGCCACCTTCTTTCTTGAGACATCACGTCTTCAATTGTCATTGATGATTTTGGAATAACGTACACCTTAGTTTCAGTAAGAAGATTTGTGAACATCGTTTTCTTTTCGAATTAATACTCAGGACTACAAGTTCACAACTCTGACATGATTTAATGTTGGGATGATGATATTCTAATCAGGGTATCACGCATGACATTCCTGACATTTTCATAAAAGAATTTGGAATTTACCAATAGTCTGGTGTATGCTTTCACCTGGGGTGTACCTGAGTTATTCTCACATTTTCATTTCCATTCATCATGTAGTCTCGCAATTTTAGTGGTGAACCACTGTAGCTTTTAGAAGTAAGGTTTTGGCACAGATGGCTCACATAGGTACTTATCTAATTATCCTATCATATCGTTTCAGCATTAAACGATTGTGTTCTTACCGATGCCCTATACTGAGAGAACAATGGTCATTATCTAGAATTAACTACTGCAGTAATAAAGGGTAGATTATACTGACCAGAAATACCATGTAAAACATCCATTCCCAGCATGATGGTTGGAACCTTAGAAATCTAGGGATTAGAAGGAGATTGTTCGACAGACTACAAAGAATTTAAGCCACCAAGTTCGGCATTAATCTTCAGGAGAACATTTATTAAGTATTGATCATTAACCCTTGTTGGAACAATGCATTGAGTCACAGTACCAACATCAGCTAGACTTTTCTTCATCCATAGGCCACATATAGCAGATGTTTTCCTCTATGGCCTAAGACAAAGGACGGACTAGGATGTTCCAGGAAATTTGGCTTGTATTTGGTCAAACATCTGTTCACTTCGGTTAGAAGGAAGAGTTTTCTTAGTTTGAGGGTTCTCTTCGAATATATTAAATGGTTGACTGATGCCAATTCCTTTGGCTCTTCACATTTCATAAGACCTTGATCAACACTAATCAAATTCTAAGTTGATTTACTTCAACCTTCCAATGAGAACCCAAAAGTTTAGCCACTACATTTATTGTCCAATAACTAACATATTCACTTTAAATTCCCAATAAGTTTTAAATCCCTTCCATTCTTCATGAATTTGTAGGTTCAAGATCATTCTTCAATCACTTCCTTTCCACCTATACCCTTTCGCGTTTCTCGTACTAGGGTGACTCTAGGTGCATAATCTATAAGTTCTCGATTGTCTCAGTTGTCTAGGGGTTTATGATTCTAAGTCAGCAGTATTTCGTTTATTTCTAGGTACAAGAGTTTGAGTTATAATTTTTAAATAATCCAACTAAATATATAACAAACATGCATCCATCAACCAAACAAACAATGCACGCTAGCATAATGCAATCCCCAGCTTCCATCTGTGCTTCCAGGTCCATGTGCCCCATCCCATACTCGCCCTTCAACACAGACTTTCGCCCAAAATTACATTACACCCAAACAATGGCGCAAGTGTCTCGATGTCCATGACTGCAAATGTCCCACCATTTTTAACTAGGCCCTTTATTAAAAAAAGTGCGACAGTGCAACCACAGACATGTTCTAAGGTTGACGCAAGCCCCACCATACTATACTGCCCCATCTCAATACAATATAGTGCATACAAGTTCAGCCAAAGAAATCGATCACTCACCAAACATGGTTTGTCATTCTCCGAATCCAGGATTCCTTCGTACCCCCAAATCCCTATGCACCCCATCCTACATAGAGACCAGAGGTACAGGCTCCTCCAAGATTCGGGTCCTGACCAAACAAGTGTGCGTTCAAACACGTTATCAGTCTCTAACCTATTTCCTAAAGTCTTTTAATTTATTTATGATCCACTGCACTCCCGAGACAACACTCGATCTCTACCTAGACTTAGGGTTTCATTACTTCACTTGGCCTAATATCCGTCAGTAGGGTTGCCAAGTTTGCCTCCATAGAAATTCTTTATGACACCATTGCCTCGAATCACACCTGCGACTGTAATTCAAGCGCGTTGGTGTCACCCTAGTGTTTTCTTAGACTTCTAGCCACCTAATATTAATTTCTATGCAGTTTCATACAATTGTTTCTCATGATACCATCTACCCCAAATCTCAGACCTTTCTAGTGTAGCAATCAACCTCTCTAGTACCTTAAATCAGAACGAGGTCAACCCTCTGGTACATACTTCCGAAGAAGAAGATCTAACCAGATTAGCCCTTCAGGGATGTTTATCCTGAAAGAAGGTCAACTATCAGGGACAACTACCAGTATTCATGTCACCCAACTCGAGTAAGATAGCATCACTGACTCACCTCTAGACTTCTACCCATTCTACCCCTTTTTCAAAAATCACATACAGAGAATTTTAATTTTTTTTTGGTGAAGTCAAATCCAATGAAATTCATTTTCAGTGAAAATCAAATTCAGTAAAATCTTCATTCTAGTGAAAATCATATCTGGTGGACTCAAATCTAGCCTCGTGTATCATAATACTGGGCTTTGATACCATATTTGTAACACCTCGATTTTCAATTGGACCTCCATTCATATGCTATCTCATGTGTGGATGATCGCCCGATGAAAATCGAGATGTTACTTGAAAATTTCGTTTCATCAAAACTCTTTTTCTTCAAAATTAAGTTCATAATAGCTTATTTTAAAGTCAATGTCAGGATATATATTTGATACCAAACATAGATCAAGATAATTTCTCAAGATATTCACCAAATTTCTCAATATAAATCAGAAACAATGTAGCGGAATAACTTTAAAGACTATTATTAAAACCAAAATTGTTAAACAAGAAAAGCCATTTAAAGAAAAAATTACCAAAGTTAAAACAACAATAGATACTCTAAATTAATTTAGTAAAGATAAATAAAACGTAACCACCAAGTTATCTATCTGGGACGACTTCCCCATAAGGTGTCCAATTAAGGTGCGAGTCTTCTAACGTAGACTGTTGTGTATGACGCCCAATTATTCCTGAAAAATAGAATGGGAGTGAGCTCAAAAGCCTAGTGGATCGATTCTACACATCACATGCATTATACAGACCCAATCCAAAACATTATAAACATTTTCAAACATTAGGCGTTCAGACATTCATTTATTTTAATTGTAGTCTAAGACCGGAAGAGGGTTGAGATGTCTCTTGGTATTCCCTGTGATCCAATCAAATCTCAGAGGGTTCCAATAATCGTTTAAAATCGATCGACACTCACATCACAGCTTAAGAGAGAGTACTTATTGCGACATTGTACTGTTTCCCAAAGACTTAGAGCTATCACAGTCAGCTCCGGTTGGGAATACCTATAATCTGCCTTGTGGCTCGTCAAACTCAAACGGTGACATATAGGAGATGTCACCTTGATTCGCCTCGGGCTCGTCAATCGCACCGGTACGTGGATTCTTAATAACTCATCGTCTTATTTTCGTTTTATGACCAGCCTCAATCACATCAAACATCACACAATACACTAGAACATGTAATCCAAACTATGCTTGCAAGTTAAAATGATAAGATGCATGAATAGACAATAAGATCTAAATGCATATGTTCCTAGTCATGCATGCCATATTTGAGTAAATCCAAATGCAAGATCAAGTCATGAACCAATTAAACATGGATTAAACAATTCATCATAGATCACACATCATTCACATAATCCAAACAATTCCAATCAGTTTCCTAATAACATTCTAATAACCTAGGACTATGCAATCAGATGCTTTGAATCTTAAATCCATATAATACATATGACTAAGGAAGTCATGCCCACCTGATTTTGTCGATCTTCAGGACGACCTTGCTTTCCTTCGAGTAATCCTGTACTATAAAATGTACAAACTTGAAATTTACCAATTAATAATTTATTTTTAATTACAATGATTTCTAATTTAATTAGAAAGTCTAAATATCAGTTTCTACTAATCTAAGATTATTCTTAATTTCTAGAATTTGTCTATTCTAATTAATATAATTTCTTAGTCCTTTTGAATTTCCTTAATTTAAAGTTAAAACTTTAATAATTTGCTTCTAAGCTTTTTTTTTTCATAAAATTATATTTCTAATAATTAAATTTTCAAAATTTAAATAATTTATTAATATCTTAGTTTAATTATGAATAAAATAAGACTTCTAAATGTTTTAAGTTTAGTTTTAGGGCCTCAGATTTTTATTATTTTCTTATAAAAGATTTTTAAACTCCTAAGGTTTATTTTTCATGTTTTTAGCTAATTGAATTTTTAAAATTTCAACTTCTAATGTTAAAGAAAACTATTTATGTGTTAGAAATCTATTTTTCTAATCCTAATTTAAAAGATTTATTACTTTACTTTTATTAAATCAATTTATTCTCATGTTCAATAATTAATAAGTAGTCTAATATTAAATTTATTTAATTTAAATTATTAAACAGATATTCTAAACCAATTTTCATAATTAATTTAATAAATTATTGTTTAAATAAGAAAATTTTGATATTTCTTATTTGCATCTAATTTCTAAATGAAATTAGATTTCCCATCTTCAAAACTTTGAATTTTCTAAGCTTTGTTAATTATATTCTAAACAGCTATCATAATCTACTAGTATGGAAATTAATGTTTCTACTAAAATCTTTAATAAAGTGTTAAATTTTTAATTTCGTGTTTTTTGCATTTATAGTCAACTAAAAATAAAATTCATACTATTTAATATTTAAAATTCAAAATATACCTTGTGTCGTCTTTTTCATGCAGATGGCGACAACTCATTCGTCTCTCGCGCTGCAGCTGCTATCCTCATGCCCAATCACGAATTACTCTCTGGTTGCAACACACCTTCATCACTTTTCTGTTTTCTCCATTAGCAATTCACGGCAGGCCACCAGGGAAATCAAAATCACACCCAACCAATTAAATTTCCAGCAACATCAATACCTCTAAAATCATGTTCATCATCTTCTTGTCCCCAATTAATAAGAAAATAACTAACAACCAGTAACACCAACAATTGCTTCTTCATTGTTCTTCTTTGTGTGTGAAATACACCCAACAACCATCTTTGTTCCCCTGTTCGGGATTCACAATTCACAGTAGCAGCTAGTAGATCAAGTTGTCGTTCATTGTTGCCCTTCACTCATCATGCTTTTCATCTGACCGTAATAGTCACTGCACACACAGAACATAAAACCCCCAGCAACTCTTCTTCTTCATTAAGTCACGGCCAAGCACGCAACTCAGAATTTCAGTTCATCCTCTCTTTCTTCTTTCCTGGATTTGCAGCAACCACCAGCCACAAACCACACTTTCCATCTCAGTCCGCCATAGCTGGACACCCAAAACCCATGTTCTTCACGCCCAATTCACGCTCCTCCTTTGTTCGTCGCACAAAACAAACACCAATAGCTAGAGCATTTCCTCTTCGGTCTTTGTTTGTGAGACACCATAGCAGCACACTTCCTTCTTCTTTGTTTCTTCACTTCCATCCGCCCCCGTTTCAGTCTTCTTCACCTGTTCGTTCGGCGGTAATAGTAGCAGCAGCTGCAACGCCCCCCCTGTTCTTCCTTCCTCTGCTCATGCAACGGCCAGTAACTTCTTCATTTTAGCACACCCTCATCCAGATCACACACACCTGATGGACAACAACTTAGAGAATCCCAATCACTCATCATTCTTCACAGCATAAACCAGCTCCTCCTCTTCACGCACGGCAATCCAGAAACCCAGCACACTCACATTCCCCTGTTCTCTGCTCCTCTTCCCTGCAATGACGTTCTGCTTCATTTGGCAGCAATAGCATGGCAACGACACCAGTAGCGGCAGCTTCCCACATTCGTTCTGCTACAATTCCTCCGTTCATTCAGTTCCAAACCATCATCAGCTCCTTCTTCATTCCGCAGCAGCAACGTGAGCAGCAGCAGCAGCACACGCATGGCAGCCACAACAGTCTCGGTCTTCTCCTTCGCAGACAACAAGCAACCCCCCAAACCAGAAAATCAGTCAGCCACAACACAAATACAGCTCGCCCCTATTTTCTGTTCCTCTTCTTTGCGTTATTTCTTCTTCAGTCTACTATCTTCTTCATTTTACAGTCCCTCATTCAAAAGAACCAGAGCATGCCATTTCTTCATCACCCAAAACAGAGCACCAGTAGTAATGGCTTCGGTTCTCTTCTCCACCACGGGATTTCAGCAACTGCATTCGTTTCTACCGACCATAGCAGCTAAGCTACCTCTCCGTTCTTTGTTCATCCCAACAGCAGCACCATAACCCCTAGATTCCATCCATTTTTCCACCAGCTCAAACCAAAAAATTTATGGTTCCTTCTACCGATTTTCAGAGCTTTTTTCTTCTCTTATTTCTCTTCTTTATTTGTAAAGTCACCGCCAAACCAGACTTTTCTGGTTTGGCCGATATTTATTTATTTATTTTTTTTCCAGATTTATTACTATAAACCTTCATTAAAATTTATAAACAGAAATATTGTTTAATCTTTTTGATATATATATACTAATCCTTCTCATATATATATATATATATCAACCTTATTATAAATTTTATATCTCTATTCTCTATACAATCCTTAATCCTTATTATAAGTTTAAGTATACTTTAATAATATCATCTTTCTTATTTTTATATTTGATTTTACTTTGTCTATTATAGGCGTGAGTATGTTTTAACCACCCATTTATTATAAATTCTCAATTTCTTTTTTCACCAATTCATAATATTTTCTAATGCCCCATTTCGTCATATATATACATTTATTATTATTTATTTATTTTATGCTCACTCACGACATGGCGTGATCACAAAGTTACGGAGTGTTACAATTTGACCTTTGCTTTGATGTGAGATCCCAGAAGGGTGACTACTGTTAGTACTGGTCCCAGATAGTTGACTTTCTCTCGGGATAAAGGTCTTTAAGGGGCTAATCTTGGTGGGATATACTTTTGTGGAAGAATGTCCTCGAAGGTTGGCCTTTATTATGACTAAAAGTCCTAAAAGGTTGAGAGCTGTTAAGGAAAGGTCTAGGATTTGGGACTGGTGGTATCACATAGATCTTTCATGGTTTTGACGTTATTGTGTGTTTTCACGAAAAATGGTTTTATCGGATTTGGTTTTCACTAGAAATGAGTTTTGAACTTAATTATTGAAAAACATTAGATGATGCCAAGGTACTTGAGTACTGTTGTAGATATGACAAGAGTACAAGTAGTGATCCCTGATAGTTGACCTTCACTTCAGATAAAGGTTCTTGAAAGGCTAATCTGGTTAGATTTTCTTCTTTAGAAGTATGTACCAGAGGGTTGACCTTTATGCTGACTAAAGGTCCTAGAGGGTAGCATTACTATTCTGAAAACGTCCAAGATGATAGCTCTTGGAATCGATGGTATCACTTAGGCATGCAGTTATTTAAGTCAACCATGTATTGCATGGAAACACTAGACTCAGGTAGAAACCAAGTGTTGCTACGAATGGCACAGTAGGTCATAAATAACTTAAAAGACTTTAGGGTATAGGCTAGAGACAGATAAAGTGTTGAACACAAACTTGTTTAGTCAAGACCTGAGTCTAGGAGGATCTTGTATCTCTAGTTTCTATGTAGTATGGGATGCATAGGGATTTGGGGGTACAGAGGAATCCTAGATTCGGACAATGACAGACCATGTTTGGTGAGTGATCAATTTCTTTGGCTGAACTTGTATGCATTGTATTGTATTGGTATGGGGCGGTCTAGTATAGCGGGTCTTGCGTCAGCCTTAGAACACGTCTATAGGTGCACTATCGTGCTATTTTTAACTAAAGGATTTGGTTAACCATGGTGGAGTATCTGCAGTCATGGACATTGAGACACTTGCGCCATTGTATAAGTGTAATGTAATTCTGGATAGAAGTCTATATGGAAGGGCAAGGGTAGTATGGGATGCCTGGACCTGGAAGCACAGATGGAAGCTTGGGAGTGCATTATGCTAGCGTGCATTGTTTACTTGTTTGTTGGATGATTGTGTGTAATATATGTAGAATACTTATTTTGAGTATTACCCAAACTCTTATAACTTGATACAAAAGAAATGCCGTCGACTTAGACGCATAAACTCTTAGACCATTGAAACAAATCAAGAACTTAGAGACATACACCTAGAATCACGTTAGCATGAAAATGTGAGGAATTTAGGTGGGTTGGAACGAATGGCTACAAACACAAGTCACTATATCCAATATGTTGAGAAAAATGGTTGACTTACAAATTGAAGTGGAAACTGTAATCGTAGCATAATTACAGTTATTGGAATTTTTTGCTTCAATTTGATTAAACTCTAAACTATTGGATACTGGAATAAGTTTGACTTGGAGATAATGCCAAGGGGAAGTCCTAAGAAACACATGGCTCGGGAGGGAACTAGAACGAGCTAGAGCAGAGATAGGAGAATGTACTAGTGGCCATAGCACCGGCAGAGGTAGAGGTGAAACTAATATTGGTACAAAGAGTGGTGGAACAAGTTTTGAAAATACTATAGCCTCAGTATCATCTCGACCACCTGTGCCAGTAGCCACTTGTGCAGCCACAACTAGAGCCTAAAAACCCCAGTACCGCTTCAGACTTAGTAGGAAGTTAGGTTTTCAGAGGCGATTACTTAAAGCAGGATTGCTGAGTATGATAAAGAATAGAGAGGACTGTTGATTGAATTTCAAAAGTTGAGGCCTAGTATATTGGAAGATATGACAGATCCCCTCACTGTTGATAAATGGTTCACAGAGATAAACAAGCATCTAAATGCCATGGGAGCTATAGGGCCAAAGAGAGTAGCTTTAGCAGTACATCAGCTAGTACGACCAACTTACCATTGGTGGGAAATGATTATGAATAACCCTACTACTGATGAGTCCACCATGACATGGGAAGAATTCAAGAATCTCTTCTATGATGCATTCTTCTCTACAACAAAGAAGAGACAGATGCAATTTGGATTTATTCGCCTGACATAGAAAAATATGATAGTGATTGAGTATGAACAAAAATTTACAAAACTATCAAGGCTGGCACTAGATTTAATAAAGGAGGAACATGCAAAGGCAGAATGATTTACTGAGGAACTGAGAATGGAAATTCAAAAAAAAAATATAGTAGCATCGATGAAATTAACCACCTTAAGAGAAATAGTTGAAAGGGCACTGATAGTAGAACGAGATCTAGAGACTGAGCAGGCATGGAAGAATAGGAAGAGAGTCTAGTCTAGATAGACAATGGGACCCTCACAGAAGAGGCCTACCAAACAAGAAGGTTGCAGAGCACCTCAGGTACAGAGACAGTCCTAGACTCACCGGAATCATTTTGACAGTACTAGGAAGGAACGGATAGAGTAGGCCAGGATGCATGGATTATGCTTCACATGTAATCAAGAGGGACATTTAGCTAGAGATTGTCCAAGTAAAGTAGCTAGATTAACAACTCAACCACAGGTTTAAACTCGATCTCAAATAGGCCGACCTCAGTAGTAATAGAAAGGGCAAGCGAGCTTGTATGCTACATATAGTAATACAGATCCCACCTCAATAGTGGAATGTATGTACCTATTGCTTGGTGTTGTTGTATTGATATTATTTGATTAGGATGCCACTAGATCATTTGTCTCTGAATATGTGGTTAAATTGAAATTGGTGACTAGTCCCTTAGCAGTCTTGTTAGAGGTAGCTATGTCAATAGGGAACATAGTGAGCTCAACGAGATATTGTAGATTTGAGCTTACATTTGGAGATCATTGGATGATGGTAGATTTTTGTGTACTCCACTTTGGATGATATGATGTGATATGGGGAATAGATTGGTTAACCTAATATTAAGCCCAAATAAACTACCAATGACAGAGACTTATCGTAAGATTCCCCTCTAGGGTAATTTTGATGATTGACGAAAAAGTTTATGTAAAATGATAAATGTGAGCAGACATTCTAAGAGCTGAAGAGATGGACTTGTGTACCAAGCACAAGATAGATCAGAGACACCATCCTGGATAAAGCACATTAGACCAAGTACACGATGTGTCCAGGTGGTGATAAAATGTATTAGAATATGAAGAAAACTCTTTGGTGGAAAAGAATGAAGAGAGACATAGCTAAGTATGTCTCTAGGTGTCTCACTTGTCAGCAAGTGAAAGCAAAGCATAGGAAACCATCAAGTTTGTTGTAGCCACTTCCAGTGCTAGAATAGAAGTGGGATAATATCACAATGGACTTCATCTGTGGTCTTTCGAGAAGCCCAAAAGGTGAAGACACTGTATGGGTCATAGTGGATCGGTTAACAAAGGTAGCACATTTCTTACCTATCCAATCTACAAATTTAGTGAGTAAACTGGGTGAGTTATATGTCAAAGAGATTGTTAGATTATGTGGTGTTCCTAAGATTATAGTATTAGATAGAGATGCCAAATTCATTTCTCAGTTCTGGCAAAGCTTACATAAGGAATTGGGCAGCAGGATCACCATGAACATAGCCTTTCACCCACAGACAGATGGGTAATAAAAAAGGGTCATTTAGATACTTGAGTTATGTTGAGAGCGTGTACTCTTGACTTCAAGGGCAATTGGAGTAGGTACGTACATCTAGCTGAGTTCGCCTATAATAACGGTTATCAGGAGAGCATTGGTATGGCTCCACACAAAGTGCTTTATGGCAACCTTGCAGATCACCATCTTGTTGGGCAGAGTTTGAGGATCATGTACTCATTGAACCTGAAATGATTGAGGATATGAATACACAGATTAAGAAGATCCAATAGAGCTATGCAGACCGGAGAAGGAAACCTTTAGAACCGAAAGACAGAGTATTCCTAAAGATCAGTCCACAGAAAAGAATTATACAGTTTGAAGCTAAGGGGAAGTTAACCCTTAAATTCATCAGTCCATTCGAGATACTCAAACAAATAGGTGAGTGTGCATATGAGCTGGATCTACCCAACCGATTTTTCTCAATTCATAATGTGTTCCACATTTCAATGCTTCGGAAGTATGAGCCGAATCTTTCATATGTTATACAATGGAAAAATATCATACTTTAAGATGATGCAACTTATAAGGAACAACGATCAGAATTCTAGATCGTAAAGTGCAGAGTCTCAGGACCAAGGACATTCCCTTGGTCAAGATCCTGTGGAAGCATCATGGCTTGGAGGAAGCAACCTGAGAGTTGGAGAGTGAGATGAAGAGGAAGTACCTAGATCTTTTCACTTGGAGTACTTGATACAACACATTACTTAAGTATGTAAGTTTATTCAAATTTTGAGGACGAAATTTTATTTCAGGGGGATAGGTTGTAATACCCCAAAAAATTTATAAAATGTATATGTCATTTTGGAGATAGTAAATTATAAAATAATTAATTAAATAAATAAGAGAAATATTTATTTTATCATAATGAGGTATAAATAAGATGAAAGAAAAATAAATAAATAAAGATATATGTAAAACCTAAGGTTCGCAAAAAAAAAAAATTTAAAAATATTAAATTAATATAAAAATGTTTGAACTCATGATTTAAATGTTTATTACAATATTTATTAAAGAAGTAAAATAAATCACATTGGTTAAAGTTGAAAAAAAATCAAAAAACAAAAAGGATACTTATGGAAGCCTTTTTGAACTAACTTCGAAAAAAAGGGGGAACTGGGCAAAAATTACGTCTATGAATAGTAACCATGGGTATTGTTCATCTGTGGGTACTATTCATGTAGACACTATTCATCCCATTTTAAATTGAAAAATAGAGAAAATGAAACAGAGTGAAATTATAAATTTTAGGGCATCTCGTTTGTGATCACCAGAAATCTGGTTTTCGCCCGAATATAGTCAAAACGATCTAGATCAGATCTAGAGCAATTCTAAGCATCTAAGGTAAGATTTTGGAGCTTTAAACTCATTTAAATCAATTCCCATAGGCTAACAACATCAAAATTGCAAAATTGATAGGTGATGAGAGATTTTTGAAGCATGGAATGATCCAAAACGAATTGAGGTCAGATCTTCCTTTTAAATGGATGAATTAGTGATTTTAGACTAAATTCTGAAAGTTTTGACTATTTATTTGTAGTTTTTGACGAATCTATGAGTTTTTGAGAGGGTTTGGAGGGTTTGGAAGGTAAAATTCTTTGGGCAAGGATAAGACTTGATCCGCTCAACGTTTGAGGTACAGTTAGAATTAAAGTTGTTCTATTCTAAATTTGAAAAAAAAATGAATATAGTTTTGTATGCTGAAGTGGTGAAACAAGAAACTAAAAATTTTGGGAGCTTTAGTTGAAGGTTTGATATCTAAAACCTTATTACTTTTGGACATAATTTTATATTATGTTATTTATTCTAGAATGGATGTGAATGGAATGTGATATCGAAGATCAGGGGGTTGTGGAGATTTGGAGAATAATATCATTATTTTTAAATGATAGATTAAACATTTAAAAGTGAATTGGTGTGACGAACGAATGCAAGGAAAATCCATAAACCTCAGGTAGGGACGATTTCCTTGTTCATCAATATTATGCAAATTTTAGATTCAAAACATGATGATTGCTAGCTTAAGATATTTTGCATGCTATGATTGTTGTTTGTAGGTTATTGGAATGACTTGAATGATGAGCATAATGTCCGGTTAATCGCTTTCTGACATGTTTTATCGAGTTCATGATTGATTCATTTCATTCATCATGTATTTGTTAATATCTACTGAATGATGTTGTATGGATGACATTGTTTGTGGAATTAAATAAGATTAATTGTTGATTAAGAATTCCATGTACCGATGCGATGGATTGTCGTAGGCGCAATGTAACCTTCCATACAGTGTATTATGTGCACAAATTTGGACACTTCATAGATATTTCCATTGATCCAATTGGATAGTTGAATTGTTTTTTGAAGTGGTAATCACTGGATTGTGAACATTGGATTGTGTTATCCTTTCTTAGACAGTAATCGCATGGTATCTAGATTGTATACCTAGAGTACTCGCTTTTAGTATTGATAGCGCTAATACCTAGAGAGGTTATATCATGATGGCAATGCTAGATTGTAATAACTGGAGAATCATGATAGTACATCTGGATTGTGTACTGGGAGTTACTTATTTGGATTATAAGAAATATAGAGAGAGGATTCTCTTTCGATTTTTAGAGTACAACAAACAAATGAATGTTTGAAATGATTAATGTGTGAAAGTGTGTGCATGTTTTGATTCTTGGTTTGTATAATGTTGATGATGTATAGGAAGGACCTACTGGGTTTTCGAGCTCATTCCCATTTTATTTTTTAGGTACTCACAGGAATGTTCACTAACAGGCACAGGGATTGATATCAGAGTCTCACTTAGAGGTTGTTACAATTGTTTTCTTGTGTCTTATTTTAGTGTAATGTAATTGTAATACCTCATAATTTTGTCAACAAAAAGTTATTAATGAAATAAAATTCATTGAGAAAAATTCTAAAATAATTGGAGGCAAATGAAATCTTAGTATCAAGATGATCTAACTAATGATACAAGGTTAGTGGAATTATCAAATATTATTTGTATAAAAAATTAATTTATAATTATGCAAGTAGTGGAACAATAATGGAATTAATTATCCAATATAAAGTAAGTAGAATGAATTATATAATTATTTGTACCTCTCTAAAAATAAAAATATGAGATAGATACATAAAAATGAAGGAATGAAAAATATAGAGAAATATGAATTATTAATTGTTGGCAATATTAAAGAAATAAAAAAATTTTCTAATAAATACAATATTAGAGAATTAGAAAGGAAAAAATATTAGCAAAAATTAATAAAATAGAAGGATATGTTCAATAAACCATATTAGAAAATGAAATTGGGTGTATAATTGGCAAAGTTCAGATAACAGAAACCTTAGAAATTATTTTTGGTAATAGAAATTGCATCCAATGGCCAGAAACGTGTAATCCGCACGATCTAAGATCCCACGGCCACGATCAAGCCCGCATCGAACGCCCGGATGCACTGAATCACCACGATCCAATGATCCATGATTGATCCATCAGATCCAACGAACGAGATCAAAGCCGCACGGAACCGCATGAGCATCGAATCATCAGGATCTAACAGCCCACGATCGATCCGCTCGATCCGACAGTCCAGATCAAAGCCAAGCTTCTTTGATCGCAAATGAGATCTGCACACCACACTCGAGGTTGATCCGACTGTCTAGGCAAGTTTCGTTGATCGCGAACGAGATCCGCGTGCTACGCTCGAGGACGATCCAAGCATCCAGATCAAAGCCGTGTTCGGTGATCGCGAACAGAGATCCAGACACCGCAATCGAGGAAGACCTGACGGTCCAGATTAAATGCTCTGAAAATAAAATGAGAAATTAACCAAAAATCCGTGAAAATACTTCCAAATTTTCAAAACTTTGTTTCTAAATTGCAAAAAAATAATCCAAATACACTTGCTATTCTCCTATGCTTGGGAGGCATGAAACTTTGAAGAATTGGCAAGTTTTTTATAAGGAGAACACCACAAACTTGCCATTCTATACCATTTTGAACTCTATATAAAACCCCCATGCTAACCATTCCTCTCATCCCAAGAACCAAGAGTTGAGATTTCCTCTTATTCTCTAAGCCCTCTTCTTGGCATCCCTTCTCACCATTCTTCACCCTCTTGAGTGTGAGAAGTTCTTGGTTTGGGGGATTCATCTTGGGTGATTTTCTTAGTGCTTGAACATTGGGAACTCTTTTCTAAACTTTGGAAAGAAAGCATCATAAGGTGGAAGTGATTTTTCTAACACCCCTTTTTCTCATTCGAATTGCTAGCATGTTCATTGGTTGTTTGACTTTTGAAATCAAAATAATTTCAATTCTAGTATTCTAAGATATATTTCAGTTTCAGATTTAATCCTTGTTCGAATTTATGCATTCATAATATTCATGCCATGTTTAGTATCATGCTTAGACCTTATTTCAAAGTGTGATGCATGATTATGGATGTTTCATGATTTGATTTTTAGATTGTTCATATTCTGAATTTTATTGATCTTAGTTTCATATTTTAAAGTTTATTTGATGATTCAAGATTTAACAAAAGAAGATGGTGAAAATAACCACCTACCATCATAGCAAACATGTGGGTTGCTATGAATGTTCTTTTTTCATGGATAGCCATGATGTTTTAAGACCTAAGTGCGTGGTTGGTGGGTAAGCTACCTAAAATCTAGAAGTCTAATGAAATTGGCTATGTAATGCCATATTTCACTCTAAGGAGGCGTTTAGTTAAGAACATCAAGGGTTAAAAAACTCTTTTGGTCTAAATTACAACTTGAAACAATATGATGCTTAAAACGCCTAATGCATGCAAGTGATTGATGTAAGGGCATGTTGCCCAATTTTGAATAAGTCTTTCGCTAAAATTTAATTTTTATTTTAGAGGTTATGAATTTCTTTTGATCAACAATGTAATAGTTTACTTTTATATTAGAAAGTTATGTATTTTCTTTTTATGAATAAAGAAGTTGAATTTTTATTTATTTTTAATTGCCTTAATTTTATTAAGTGAAAATTTATATTCTTGAATTTACTCTAAGGCATGATGTATTGAAAAATAGAAAGTCAAGTGTGTGTCACTTGTAAAGTAACATAGACCCAACTCGCCAAATGGTTAAGTCCATTGTCAAAGAATGGTGGTTATGTTCGATACTCAATGAATGTGGGGGTTGGGGTGTTACAGTAATACCCCAGAATTTTGTCAAATAATTAAAAATAAATAAGTTTAATGAAATTAAATGAAATAAGTTAAGTGAAGTAATTTCAAAGATTTTAAGAAATCTTTGGGTGCAAATTATGGGTTGGCAAATGAAAAATAATATGTTATAGAGATATAATAACATAAGAGTTTTTGTGTAAAAATTGTACATATTTCGATATAGAAAAGTTACCCAAAAATGAAAAATAATATGAAATAGATAAAATACTGAGGTATAAAAATATATAGAAGAAATAAAAATAAGAAACCTTATTAAAAAGCTTATTATATACTAAGGGCGTCCGCAATGCAGGGTTGGAGAGGCTGAGGTGGCGCTCAATGGAGTGCCACCTCAGCCTCTCCAAGCCCCCTGGGCATTGAGCGCTCGGACAGTTCCGAGCGCTCAATGCCCATTTCCCCTGTTATTTTTTTTTTAATTTTTTTTTTTAATATGTGGCTCCCAATGCCTGAGCTGGCGCTCAATGCCCGCTCAGGCATTGGAGACGCCCTAATTTTAGAAAAATTAGTTAATTCACATAGTCACACAAGAAATAGAGAATTGGCAAGAAAAAAAAAGCAATAGGTATAAAATAAAATAGGTAAAACCTTAATTTGATACTCAAATAAAAATGTTAAATAAGTAGAGTTAATTACAAAAATTGACATTAAGTAGGTCTTTAAAAAAAATAAAAATAAATATTTAATACAAAATCTAGGCATAATTTTAATTTGTAGCCTAATTGAAAAAATAAAATAAAAAAAATAATAGTGTAAAAATATAAGATGAAAATAAGAAATCTTATTCCAAGGTTTATTATATAAGGTTTATTAAATTTATTAGAGAAAGATTAGTAAGATTAT
>JAJIYU010003246.1:0-27385 GCA_030144865.1 Tinospora cordifolia | reverse complement strand
ATTCATCATTATTTATTTATTTTAATTCCTCAAGTAATACACTTATTACTTAATACTTTCACCAAAAATCATGTATTACCATTTAATACACATATTCATTAATATCATTGCAAAAAATTTTGTATTTCTGTATAATCATGTATTTCTTATTTATAATTCATTAATTTATACAGAAAAATACATATCAAACCCGTCGACTAAATGTCCAAAAATACGGGTCGTTACAACTGCAGTAACCAAAATAGGATAAATGAGAAGCATGGAAGGTACTTGACGCATTATCACAGTAATGCTAACATTATTGCGGTAGTTGGAATGTGCAACTTTGCATTACCACGGTAGGGTTTCATGTTACTACGGTAACCAGTGGCTCGACTCTTGTATATAGTGCATTACCGTGATCA
Organism: Tinospora cordifolia; assembly: GCA_030144865.1. Classification (NCBI taxonomy): domain Eukaryota; kingdom Viridiplantae; phylum Streptophyta; class Magnoliopsida; order Ranunculales; family Menispermaceae; genus Tinospora; species Tinospora cordifolia. The sequence goes on along the minus strand of JAJIYU010003246.1, from coordinate 26,981 downwards.
GCTACCACAATAATCACGTAATTTCCCCAAGAAACCACACTTTCATGCATGTTCTTGCGTTCGTTGTTCCCTCTCGTGCATTTTACACTAGCATGCCAAATTCTAAACCAAAAATCATGCATCATATCCAACAAAAAACATTATACCTAGTCTCCATTCGTTGCTTCACTTGTTCGTTGCACCGAAACGCCTTAAACACTTTTAGGGTTTTGTTATATCAAAGTAATGATCACAATCTCAAACAACTCCAAGGAAGTGATAGACAACATGGATTCTAGATGAAACTAACGGGTTACCTTGTCTATAATCATACTAGAAGGTGCAATTGTTAGACTCCTCATAGTTTTCTGTAGTTTTTTCTTGTTCAATGCTTGTGAGACAATTGAAAGGGTGTGGAATGGATTAAAATCAATCTAGAATACTTATGGGAGGAGTAGAAGGGTGATTAAAGGTGGCTGGGTTTAATTTTGGGGAGAAGGTGCACGACTGCAGGGTGAAACGATGAGATTGTGGTTTTTTGGGCGTTGTTTAACCATATATATTCGCGCATTACCACAATAATTTGATTCACTATTACAGTAATCAAAACTGTATCCATTTTTCAGGTTTTTCTTGCACTACCGCTGTAGCTTACCGTGGTAGTCCATGGGCATTACTGCACTACTGTGGTAGTGTATCGCACTAGTCTATGGTGGCCAGTTGTTTCATTTTGTGCAACATTCCGCTGTTCATTTTGACTCATCGATCCTTTTGGTCATTGATCATAAGTCTTATGCCCATTTTTTTGTGGATTTTCCCAAGGTTTATTGTACTCAAAATATTTTTATTATTTTTTTATCAAATTTTGTATGAATTCCGAGGTATTATAGTACTTGACCACTATTTTGTCTTATGAAAATAAGACTTTGAATTTTGATGATGTTTCAACAATGCTTCTTTTGAATCAGATAACAAAGAACACTCTAGCTAGTGATCTTCAATTAGAGGGTCTAAATACAAGAGATAAATCTGATGAGAAAAAATTGGCAGATTGCAATTAAGGGAAAAGTCTTTGGCAAAAACAACAGTGATAAAGATAAATACGTATTTTGTCATCAAGAGGGGCATTGAAAGCATGATTGTTTGAAGATTGGAAAGAAGATCAATGCCAATATGAATGTAGCATGTGTTGAAGATGATATAGATTTTGATTATTTATGAGTTATTCATCATTAGTATGTTGATTTGATAAGTAGTTGTTGGATTCTAATTGTACTTATCACGTGTTCTAATAAAGATTGGTCCTCTATTCTTAAAAGAGGGTGACAATGATTCAATTTTTATGGATAATGATAATACTTGTAAAATTAGAGGGATTAATAGAATCAAGTTAAAATTGCATGATGGAACAATTACGAAATTGACAGAAGTACGATATGTTTTTATGCTTGCAAATCCATCATTTAAGTCTCCAACAATTATTCCAATAATTGCATATCAAATTTGACCTATGGACGAATATGCAAGCATACATTTCATACTTGTTTGAGCAATAATAATGAGATTTTCCAATATCATACTAAGAATAGCCAGGATTTCTAAAATAAGATTCTATTCATTTGAAAAGAAACAAAAAGGAATATTGAAAATTTGAGTGGCTAAAGCTGAAGTAGCTACTTTCAAAGTAACCGAAAGAAAAATAATGACTAGAGTGAGGGTGTTAGAGTTAAAAGAAGGATTCCTTACTTATTTCTCTCCTCCAAAACCACGTATGAGACTTTCATCTCGCATGACTCTTAAAGAAAAATATCATCTCTATTGGTGTGGTTGAATTAAAAGGCTTCAATGTCATTATTGAAGTAGATGTTCTAAAGATTGCGATGTGCATTGGTGGTAATGAAGAGAATCAAGATAAATGACTTGCATATTTTATAGGAAAATATAATTTTAGGTGGAGTTAATAGAATTGATAAAAATCTTGCATGTAACTCCCAATGATAACTAAAATCAATTATGGCTAAGGAACAAAAAATTGATGATTTGTGAGTTTTACAAATATAGTAGTAGTGGACCCCAACTCTTAGAGATGGTATAAGGTGGACACGCCACTTATGTAGATGTTATTCATAGATGAGTACCTTCGGGTATACATGGAGATGAAAATATAGTAACATGATTAAAGTAGTTATTGTCATGTAACACCCCGACTCTTAATCGGACTTCCTGACACGTGTTATGGGTCATTGTCCGTTGAGAATCGGAATGCTACTTAAAATTTTCTTTCTGTCAAAATCTTTTTCTTCAAAAATTAAGTTCATAAATCATTTCCAATGAAATGTCTGAAATTTTGTTTTGCATAAAATAAAAGATCAACATAATGTCACACTAGTTTCACCGGATTTTCACAATTAGATAGAACAAGATAAAATCAGAAATTAGAAATCATAAATCACAATTTACGAAGTACAATTTATGCAGCAGAATTTCTTTGAAAATAAACTGTTATTTAAAATAATAAATAATAAATATATAATATCGTTTAATAATATGATCAACTGATATCCAAAACAAATAAATAAATGTAAGACAATAATATTAAGTTCAAATGAAAAATATACATTTAATTCAGTTACAATTTAAAATAAACAAGTTAGAACCTCTAATCCTCCTATCCGGATAACCTCTCCCATGAAGTTTCCAAGGAAAGGTGAGAGTCTTCAGACGTAGACTTCTGCGCACTACGTCCATGTGTTCCTGAAAAATTAAATGGGAGTGAGCTCGAAAGCCCAGTGGATCATTCTTATACATCATACACATTATACAAATCAAAACTCAAAACATTACAAACACTTTCAAACATTAGGCGTTTCAAACATTCATTTGGTTTTTGGTCAAAGTCTAAGACCGGAAGAGGGTTGAGATGCTTCTCGGTATTCCCTATGATCTCGTTTAATGATAGAAAGTCTTGAGTACCATCTAAAATTAGTCATATCACAAATCATGATATCATAGCCTAAGAGAGTGTAATTACTGCAGCTCGAACCATCTGCCAAAGACTTCGAGTTGTCGCAGGCAGCTCAAGGTTGGGAATACCTACGATCCGCCTTGTAGCTCGTTGATCTCAAGCAGTAACATATAGGAGATGCCACCTTGATCTACTTCAGGCTCGTCGATCGCACCAATACGTGGATTTTCAATAATCCTTTGTCTTATTTTTAGTTTCACAAACAATCCAATCATACCAAATAACACATACATAACAGAAAATTTATCAAAAATGCATGCTATTAAAATAATAAAGTGCACGATTAAATAATGAAGTTTAAGTACATGATTTCCTATTTATGCATGCAACAATTAAATAATCATTCATCACACATGATTCAAGTATACCAAACAATTTCAATCAATTTTTTAATAAAATTTTAATAACTTAGAATTATTCAAACAAATACTTTGAATTTTAAATCCATATAATACGTATGAGCAAGAGAAAATCATGCCCACCTGATTTCGAAGATCTTCAGGGTCACCTTGCTTTCCTTCAAGCTATTCAATACTCTAAACTTGTAAAATTTGAAATTTAACAATTAATAAAATTTCTAAGCTCCTAGTTAATATTCAATCTCATTCGAACTATTCTTAAGTTCAAATAATTTCTAAATGATTATAAAGTTTAAATATTAATCTCATCTAATTCAGCGTTATCTCTATTTATTTTCTAAGTCTTTAGTGTTTTTCCAAATTTAGTTCAAAACGTTTCTAAGCTTATATTTTATGAAAATGATACTTTTACTAATTTAAACTTTTAATCTAAAATTTAAAAGTCTCATAATTAGTTTTCAAGTTTCTATGATTTATTCATTTCTAAATAAATTTTTATTTAGATTAGAACTAATAATTTAAAATACTATTACTTAAATTTGAGTTCTAAAAATAATTTACTCATGTGTAGTTAATCTCATACCACTTAAATAAGATTTTTATATCTAATTTGGACTAAGCTCAAAAATATTATTTTATCACCTAAAATACATAAGTTACTCTTTTAAAATAAATTATTCATTTTCAAGATATTAAATCTAAATTATAGATTTCTTAAATTCTAAGTTTCAAAACAAAATTATTTAAGATTCTTTCTTAAATAATTTGATAACTTTCTAATCTTCGAATGTCGGGACCCCTTCCCTAGGACGAAAGGTGAACCGACTGGCACAGTGTCCCGACAACCATGCCCGCAAGCCGAGCTGGCCAAGACACTGTTAATTCTCATCTTTTTACACCATACCACACACTATTAGAGTAATCATAGGGTATGCAGAAGAAATTAACACAAGAACACCAATACAACTTAATATATATCAAAATGAGTCATTAAACATGTGTAGCAACAGGAGTGACTAATCTAGTATATGTACAAGTTTTCCTCACCCCTATACATAGTTTCTAATCCTCAAAATACAAAAAGTACGAAGAAAACCTACCCAAGCAAGAGAGAGAGAGTGTGTGTGTGTGTGTGTGCAGTTCTAGGCGATGACCACTCCCTTACCTTTATCTATGGCTGAAGAGCCTAAAAAGTTAGAGTAGTGAGTTTAATTATCCATGACGGCTTAGTGAGTAATGCAGTCTAATTCACAACTTAAAACAAGCATTCCACAATTAAAACATGTGCCATGAATGCATGAGCAATAGCATTATGCAGGTGAATGCAACAGTAAACACAATTTAAATCCATAATACAGTCGTCCACCTTCATTCAAAACAGTTAAATAGTGAAAACATTCGTCGAGGCTCGCAAGCTCTCTAAGGTGACTAAAAATCACTCGAGCGGGTTGCAGACAGTTAGGTGCATCGTGTCAACTTCGATTAGGACTTATTGTCGTTGTCATCATCGTAACGACCAACCAAGACTTATTGTCGTTGCCTTATCGTGATGGTCCGATTAAGTCTTATTGTCGTTGCCATCACCGTAGGCTCACAGAACCCCCTCGGCGGGCACTTTGTACTAGTTGGTCACCTCTTGGGGTCGTATGAGAGACCGACACAACTCACCCTAACCCTGTACTCTCGGACCTCGAGACTCGATGCACTTTTCTTTTAAAACCCATTTAAAAGAATGCAGATTCATCACAATATGTAATCTCATTTTCATAATGCACAGAATAACAAGCTCTAAGAAATGAGTTAGAAAATACTACTCACAGGGATGTTCCACTCCAGGTGCTCCTCTCGCGACCAATCGCATTCCGCTAGTACTTGGTCCTACGAAATCGACCTAACTTCTTAATATTAACATGGGACTTGGCACACTCTACCTGTGCATCATTGGATAATCAATAACTTGACCTAGTCAAGAATAGTCCACCTATGTTTGTTCATCTTGCCTTAGTTACTAAGTCAATTTGATTGACCTTGGTCAATTTTGGTCAACCCTAATCAACCTATCACTTGGTGACCTAGCTGGTCAACAAAGTCCCAAATAGTCAATTCTAGTCTTCATGGAGTCAATTGGGCCAAAAAGGGGTCAATATTCCTAATTCCCATCACTTAGGCACAACATTAGCCTATGGTCTTATTTGCGCAACTATTTTTTCGATTTTTCTGTGGGCAATCTGTACATTAAGTATGCTCCAAAATTTTCAAAACTGTTCTAGACTTCCTAAAGTTTTCTCAGAATTTCGAATCACACTTTTTAGACATCATTTACTAGGGGTTCTAGGTATAATAACAGAGACTGTACAGATCCCGTATACCCTATGATAGGCAATGATTGTTTGTCTTAATTGACCTACCTATCCATATCGGAATGCTCTGAAATTTGGTAGGCAACTTCTAGACATACTTAGGGATCTCTCCACCAAGTTTCAGCTCAATCTATCAAGGTTTGGTCAGTTAATTTCATCTCAGAATTTTCAGCCAGATTGTAGAAAATTTCTGAGTTCATAGCTTCTACTATCATCCTAGCATTCTTTCCCCTCGTTAAATCACAATTCCATGGGTTATTTCTTGTGTCTAATTGTAGTATACAGATCACAACACATCCATCAATCAAAAATAATTCGAATCAGTAACATGCAATGCCAATTTCATGCCTATCTTTCTACTAATTTATCTGTTGTATTTTAAAGAACACAAAAAATTCGTTCTAGCACTCTACAATCATGGCATATTTGTAAATATAACAAAACACATTCACAAAGGCTCAAGGTCAGCTCTTTATACCTTTTTGGAACCTCTACTATGGGGTCTAAAATGCCTCTGGTTCCAGTCCGAATGGGTGTCTTTAGGTGTCTCAAATATAGCTTCGATTCTGGTCTCAAATTGTTTCTATCGGCACTATTGCAACAGTAAGTCTAACAGTTAACAACAGTGGCTTACAAAACACATTAAATGTTCCAATATCCAATTTTTACTACTTGGACATTTGAATACACATGATAAGGAGGTAGGATGATGGATTTTACCTCAGGAACGAGCCTAGAATGGTTCAAGAGTGAGCTTTCCCAAAGTTGTTCCAACTGTCTCTGTTACACAACTGTAATAGTGAGTAAGTAACCAACTTTATTGGTTTCAAAATCATGTGTAAAGCCCTATTTTTCGTTCTTTAACACTTGGAGGTTAAAATACATATGAAAATGAAGAGGGTGGACAGTTTTACCTCCAAAATGGGCTTGAAACAACCTAGGATTCGAAATTCCAAGAAGGTCCCAACACAAGCTTCTCTAATTTTTTGGGTTTGAACCATGTGAACAACACCTTTTCTATATGATTTCAGCTTCAAATGGCTTCAAGATTGGGCAAACTACTTGTGGGACTTCGTAGATGGTGGTATCAGCTTCAAAACAAGCTATAGATCACTAGATTCGGCCATGAAATGAAGGAGATCTGAGTTTGTGAACAGGGCTAAGTTGCTAGAATTTTTCTGGGTTTGAGCTCAAGAAGGAGTTTTGTTGCATGGGAGAAGCTTGCATGGCAAGGATGGGTGACATGTGGCCATCCAGATGGCTTCCAACCTCACATGCTGGCTGCCTAGTTGGCAATGTCTATTCGTCACAATGGAGGGTGTGAATTGATGGCTCAAACCATGGATCCAAACCATGAACTCCCATGGTTTTATGTTAAAAATCTGCTAGAAAATCCCCAAAATTCAGCTAAAAATCATTAGAAATTCGCACTAAAGACAAGGAAAAAGGGGGCTGGACCCTTTCTGGACGGGTGGGTCGACCAGCCCAATTGGGCCGGCCCACGCGCCTTCGGCCCTACTCTCGCACGGGCTTCCCTCCCATACGGGTTGGGCGCTCAACCCTCTTGGGGCCTGGGCCGGCCCAGGCCCAGCGCTTGGGTTAGCCTAGGTCCCTATATACAATTTTTTTTTTCTTTTTCTTTTATTTCTTATTTCATATACATACATATACTTATATATATGTATTTTATACCAAAATTTTGCATTTTTTTTAAAATTTTAAAAATTTACTAATTCATCATTTCTCATCAAAATACCACTATTATACATCATTTCATCATTTATTCAATTATTTTTTCTAAAAATTGAATAATTTCTCAAAAATTAGATTTTTATCCCAAAAATTTCATTTCTCACTCTAAAAATCTAGTAATTTTTCTAAAAATTCATAATTCAATCCTAAAGATTATTCCTCTTAAGAAAACACATTTTTCCCTTAGTTTCATGTGTTTTCTTCCTTAAAATGCATTTTTCTCACATTTTCTTTAATAATTGATTCGAATTGGGAAAAATTCCACATATTATCATTGAAATTCCAGAAAATATATAAAATACACATATGTCGGATCCGTCAATCCGATGCCAAAAACATGGGTCATCACAGTCTCCTCCCTTAAAATAAATTTCATCCTTGAAATTCTCTAATGCACTAAAGGTCAGGGGCAACTCCCATAATCTCCGGGAAATGACTCGTCATAGAATCCTCTTGCTCCTAGGTCTCCTGCTTAGCACCATAGAACTGCTAACGTACTTATACCATCGGTATCTCCTTGTTACGTAGTTTCCTCACGGCTCGATCAACAATCGCTCCCGGAGCCTCATCATACGTACAATGCTCTCGCAAGTCAATATGTCTCCAATTAATCATGTGCAAGGGATCAGGGTGGTACTTCCTCAACATCGATACATGGAACATATTATGTACCCCCGCTAACTGAGGCGGCAACGCTAATCGGTATGCCACAAGACCTACACACTCAAGGATCTCGAAACGTCCAATATATCTCGGTGCGAGTTTTCCTGAAATGCCAAACCGAGTCTGCCCCTTCCTAGGGGAAACCTGAAGGAGTACATGATCACCGACCACAAACTCTAGGACCTTCCTTCAGTTATCTGTATAGCTCTTCTGTCGGTCCTGAGCTGTCTTCATGTTCTGACAGATCTGCTGAATCTTCTCATTCTGTTCCTGCACAAAAGTAGGGCCCAAAACTGTTGTATCACCAACCTCGACCCAACAAGCTGGCGATCGGCAAGGTCAGCCAAATAATGCCTCAAAAGGTGTCATGCCAATGCTCGCCTGGCAGCTGTTATTATATGCAAACTCACATAAGGGCAAGTGATCCTCCCAACTACCACCAAAATCAACAATGCATGCTCTTAACATATCCTCAAGTACCTGAATAACTCTCTCAGAGTATCCATCAGTCTGTGGATGGAAGGTTGTGCTCAAGCTCACACTAGTCCCTAACTAATTCTGCAAGCTATGTCAAAAACGAGACGTAAACCGAGCATCTCTGTCAGACACAATGGACACTGGGACCCCATGTAATCTCACAATCATGCGGATATATAGCCTACTTAGCCTCTCCGCCGAATCTCTACTATTCATTGGGAAGAAATGAGCCGACTTAGTAAGTGTGTCCACAATGACCCATATAGCATCATGTCTTCGTTGAGTCCAGGGCAATCTCATCACAAAATCCATGGTAATGTGTTCTCATTTCCACTCAGGAATAGCCAAGGGTTGTAATAAACCACCACGTATCTGGTGCTCAGCCTTAACCTGCTAACACGTATCACATCTCTGCACAAAGGTTGCAATATCTCTCTTCAGGTCCCTATATACAGTTTTTTTCTTTTTGTTTTATTTCTTATTTCATAGACATACATATACTTATATATATATATATATATATATATATATATGTATGTATGTATTTTATACCAAAATTTCACATTTTTTTTCTAAAATTTTAAAAATTCACTAATTCATCATTTCTCATCAAAATATCACTATTATACATCATTTCATCATTTATTCAATTATTTTTTCCAAAAACTGAATAATTTCTCAAAAATTACATTTTTATCCCAAAAATTTCATTTCTCATTCTAAAAATCTAGTAATTGTTCTAAAAATTCATAATTCAATCCTAAAGATCATTATTCTTAAAAAAACATATTTTCCCATAGTTTCATATGTTTTCTCCCTAAAATTGCATTTTTCTCACATTTTCTTCAATAATTGATTCGAAATTGGAAAATATTTGGAAAAAATTTCACATATTATCATTAAAATTTCAAAAAATACATAAAATACAGATGTGACGGATCCATCAATTCAATGCCAAAAACATGGGTCGTCACACTGAATTCTTACGATTTAATTAATTCTATTCATATTCATATTATAATTAAATTAATTTATGAATAAAATAAGGCTTATAAATATTATAATTTTAGTTTTAGTGCCTAATATTTAAATCTTTTTTTATAAAAGATTATAAATTTATAGGAGTTTATTTTTCAAGTTTTTACCTAATCAAAATAATTAGATTTTTATCTTCTAATATTATTCTTCATCTATTATATAAAAATAATTCCTAATTAAATTTAAATTTCTAATAGTGGAAATCTTTTTAATTTGGGTTTCTAAAATACTGAACTTCCATTTTTAAATTTTCTAAGCATTTAAAAGAAATTATAAAATTTTAATAATTTTTTCTAAACAACTTTTAATTCAAGATCACAAAATTTAAATAAATAAGATAAATTAAATTAATTTTAATACCTTTGTTTGTTTTCTTTGCGCAAGCAACGCCGCACGACGAAACCTCTCTATTGCATGTTACTCTTCGCGGACACACTGCAACATCAACGCACCAGCAACAACCAAAATTTTCAAATTTTATTTCTTTTCTTTTTGTTTGTTTCAAAAAAATTTGAAACGCCCAAAATTTTTTTTCCCAAATCAAGCACCAGATATTTCTCTATTTCGTTCATCACGTTCAAACCACATTCAACACAAAACTCTAAATTAATTTCCAACAACACACAAATTTGGAAATTTTTTGTGTTTTTTTTCTGTTCATGGTTCATGGCCAGCACAAGGAAATCAAATTTTCTGATTCCATTCATCTTCTTCGTTCCAAACCAGCAAAAACATCAAATCTAAAAGTCACAGCATCAAGGCCTTGTTTGGCACCGATTTTTTTGTGCATTGTAACGGTTTCCAAACCAGAAGCAGTAAATGGGTTGTTTGTCGAACAAATTCATTGCGATGAAAACGCAGTAAACACAAAATTCGCCTAAGCTTCAAGGTACCTTATTCTCACCAACAATTTTGCGATTTGGAAGGTGAAAGACTCTTTTGCCCTTTGAAGTTATCACAACTCGCAGTGAATAAAAGCAAACGAAATCAATAGATTATCATCGAAAAGCCTCTGTGTGTCTGTTATTTGGGCATCTTCTCTACATCAAGGTTCATCTTCCCCTTTTCAAGTTCAGGTGACTATTTTTTCTTCTTGATTACGTTTTCTAGATTTTTTTTTCTAGATTTCTGTTTCCAGATTTTTTTTCTCTTATTTTTTCTTGATTTCTTTTTCCAGATTTTTTCCTTTTTCATGTTATGGTGATTCATAGAAATGGAGTTACAAATTCAATGTTGTCTGGTTTTTTGTTTTTCAATGTAATATTTGTGCCTTTTTTGTGTTTGATGAAATGTCTGAGAGAAATCAAATTGTCAAATTCGTGTCTTTTTGTGTTTAGTTCTTTCAGTAGGTTTTATACCAAAATAATCAATGCTTTAGAAATAAGACTCTTCTGGTATTTGTTTCTTGAGATAAAAAACCAGTTAAGATCCTTAGTTCAATTGGGCCATACTTTCTTTGATGTATCACTAAAATAGCGGGTGGTCTAAGAGTGAGTGATGGTGTAAGGAAATGGGGCAATATATGATCAAATACGCATCTCCTTACTTCAGACCATTTAACACATTGTCGATTGCCAATATTGTGCACAAGAAAGCTGGCAACATTGATAACAAGCTGGCAACATTGATTGTTATCTACTGTAATGGCATAAGATGGATTCTACCTTTTTATTTATTTATTTGCATAAGATGTCATCTTAGCTATTTTAAGTTGCTGACAGGTGACTTGTTGGTTACAAGTTTGAGTTGTAGAAAAAGTCACCTATATCGAAGGGTAAGGTTATATATAATTTACCCAAGTGTTTTAACCCCTGTTGGGACCCTATATAGGTTAGTGCTTCATGCATTAAGTTGCCCCTTTTCTGTCATCTAAGGCCTCTAATGGACATACGCATTATGCAATGTTTATGCATTTTGCTATGTGCTCACTCAGTCTTAGTTTATGCAAGTGTTGAAGATAATAATCTTTGGGCGTGATAAAATGCCTGTTGTTCCATAAATTGTGACATAATTTCATTTTTCAATTGCCTTGAGCGATCTAGAAGATAAATACCAGGTATTTCTTTAAATTAGGTTAAGAGACTTCAACATCTACATCCGCAAGCTAGTTTATCATTTGGAGAAAAATAAGTTGTCTTAGTCTCTCAGAGAACTTGTGGATTTGTTCTCTTTCTCCTTGGAAAATTATTGCTCAAATATAGTACCTAAGCCACAAAACAACATAACTAGGAAAAGAAACAAACGTGTCTCTCTTGCTAGCTACATTAACAAGTCACACAACCACAATGGATGATCTTAAGAACAACAAAAGCTGAGGAAAGCATCAACAATAACCCCATGGATTTCTGGTGAGTTAAGAACCACATAGCAGTGTACCAATTCCTCCATCTCCTCCCAATTCCAAACACCAACTTCCCTTATCATCGCTAGGATTGATTCTCTCAAATCTAGGAAAGGATCAAACGAGTACTTCACTGCACAGATGCTTTCAGCATACACTCCTCGAACTTCACTTGGCAAACTTGCTGAAAAGCTAAGTCCACTATTATGGCTTCTTGAATGCTTCTTTCTCTTTTTGTTCGCATCCTTAGGAGCATCCATTGCTTGGAGAAGCTTCTTCGGCATTTATATGGTCTTTTGGTTTCTGTTTTATATTTTGGTTGAACTATAGAGAGTAGTCATGCATGCTGCCCGTACAAGTGAATTAAAGATCATTGTTGGGCTATAGATGTAGGAGCTGCTAGTTAGGTCCTGAGCCTGTGAGGGAAGTCAGTCAATTGAATATTTTTACTGACAGTACCAAAGGTCCAAAACTCTGTATCTAAGTTTATATCATAGCCAATTAGGGTGTTGATTTAATTGTTGTAGCAAGAAATAATTTTCACATAAAAAACGTTGGTCTAGATTGGAGATAAGCAGTTAGATATATGACTTATAATGCAAGCCAAACTACACTAGGAGCTAGCAGCTTTCACGACCACCCAAGTGTAGAGCAACTAACCAGCAAATTACCCTTCTGTATCACTACTGCCACAACTCCACTGCACTTATATAAATTAGTTCAATTGGGCAATCCAAAATTATTATTCCTTTGTTTGCATTTTAATTTTTGTAATTTTATTAATATTTGAGTATTGTGTTTCTATTTTGTAAATGAGAAAAAAAAAAATAATACAAGTTTGAGGATTGAAATTTGGTAATAGGTAGTAGTTTATAAAATAAAATGGTGGTAATTACAATCTATTATGATATTAATTTTTTTAACTCCATTTGTCACTGTTATTATTTATTGTCAACAGTATGGAAACAGTACCAAATGGAAATAAATTTGTCCAAGAAAAAGCTGTATGGTCTCCACAATTTTCAGCAATATGGATAGATATTGTCGTGGAAGAAGTAATGGCAAAAAACATGACGAGATCTCATTTTAGCAAAGAAGGATGGAAAAATCTTATGGCTAAGTTTACAAAAGCCACTGGGAAGGCATACACATAGTTACAACATAAAAATCGTTGGGACGTGTTAAAGAAAAAATGGAAGTTATGGCAATCATTAGTTCAAGGAGAAAGTGGACTTGGATGGGATCCTGTAAGACAAACAGTAGATGCAAGTGATGAGTGGTGGAGTGCAAAAATACAGGTGTGCAATTTTTATAAGTTAACTAATTATTTACGTTTTTTTATGTTAATTATTTAGTAATATATTTTGCACGTGTGTGTGTCTGTTTTTTTTTTTTTTTGAAAAACCCAGATGTCAAAAAGTTTCGTGAAAAAGGCTTGGAGCATAAAGATAAATTAGATATCTTATATTCAGATATCGCTGCTACTGGAAGACATGTTTGGGCTCCATCTTCTGGTTTATTACCTACAAGTGTGGAAGGGACTGACAATGATGAAGGAAATGAAAATGAAAATGAAGACAATGCTTATACTCAAAATAATGAAAATGGTTTGGATAGACAATGGACACAATCAGTTCCTAACACGTCTCTTAAAAGGTCAAAGAAACTATCATCAGCAAAAAAGTTAACAAATGCTTTAGATAATGTTGTTGAAGCTATACAAAGTTCTATTAGTCAACCAATCCAACTTGATCCTCTTGGTTGTACAATGAAGGAAGTAATAGAAAAGGTTGAGGAGCTTCCAGGGGTGACATGTGGCGATGAAATATATATGTTTGAAAGTGGCTTGTTTGTTCGACATCAGTATAGAGAAATGTTTATAACACTTCCTGATCATGTTCGTCTTGCTTGGCTTCAGATGATGAAAGAGAAACGACAACAATTTTAAATTTTACTTAGGAATATATTAGTTTAGGAATTTTATTTATTTATGTTGTTTTTGTTTACCATGAAGATTTTAAATTCTATTTTAGTTGTTAAATAATGAGTTGCAAACTTATTTTGTTAATTTTATTTCTTGTGGGGAACGAGAACAATTATTTTTTTTATGTTAGCAATGTGATGTTATCAATGTTTTATGGGTACCTTTTATTTATATGCTACATGTGTAGTTAATTTCTTTATTATTATTTGTGAGTAATGTTTATTTTATTGTGTGTTGACGATAACAGATAAAACTTTTGAATATCAGAAATGGAGTTACAAAGCGATGATGAGTATAATTTTGAAATGGAAGAAGATTATGATTCGGGTGATCTTCAAGCTATACAACATCGAATAAATAAAATAAAAAAAATTTCAGAAGTTGCTTCTAATATTGGAAATTATTATGAAAATAAGTACATTGTCAAATAACCTTGTAGGACATCTCCACATACAGGATGGAAATTTGTATGCGAGCTATTAGATGGTAATCCAGTACGATGTCAAGAGCAACTTAGAATGAATAAGGATGTGTTTATGAAACTATGCAATATATTAGAAGAAAAATATAATTTAAAACACAGTAAGAACATTAGGATGGAAGAACAAGTGGCAATGTTCCTTATGACTATTGGTCATGGGCTTGGCAATAGAATGATTCAAGAGAGATTTCAACATTCAGGTGAAACCGTACATAAGTATTTTCATCGTGTATTGCGAGCTACAACAAAAATGGCTATTGATTGGATTAAACCATTTACGAGCCCAGCAAATGGTGTGCATCATTATATTTTTATAAATCCAAAATATTATCCTTTTTTTAAGGTATAAAGACATTAGTTATTATAATTTATTTTATTTTATTTATTTGTTTTTGTAAATTTACTAATTCAATTTTTTTGTAGAACTATATTGGAGCCATTGATGGAACACATGTATGTGTAGTTGTACCAAAATCTGAAAAAATTCTATATATTGGAAGAAAAGGTTATCCAACGCAAAACATAATGGTTGTTTGTAATTTTAATATGTGTTTCACATTTGTATGGGCTAGTTGGGGAGGAAGTGTTCACGATACTCGAATTTTTCTGGATGTTATTCGAGATGTATCACTAAAGTTTCCTCTACCTCATGATGGTACGTTATAAGTATGTTAAATTTAATTAGTTATAATACTTTAGTATTAAAATTATTTTTTATATTATGTTACAGATGAACTTTATTTTGTTGATGTCGGATACCCAAATATGAAGGGATATCTTGCTCCTTTTAAAGGAGAGAGATATCATCTTGAAGAGTTTAGACGTGGACAATTACCTTAAAATGCACAAGAAAAATTTAACCAAATTCATTCTTCACTACAATGCGTTATTGAGCGAACATTTGGAGTATGGAAAGAAAGATGACATATTCTTCAAAATATGTCTTATTATGGTATCAAACATCAAGTTCAGGTTATTAGCGCTTCAATGATTATTCATAACTTTATTCGAAAGGAGTCTACTGCAGATGCACACTTTTACTCTTATGACATGGATCCTGATTTTGTACCTTATTCAGACGCAAAAATAGAAAATATTGATCAACATAGAGTAAGACAAATCAACGACGACGATGATATGAAAAGAGTGCGATACAGAATTTGTCATAACATATGGCATGACAGTAGATAATTAAATTTATATATTTCTTTAGTAAATTTTTTTGTGAATTGTTTTAATGTTCATGAAGTATGATTATTTAGCAATATGACATCTTTATTGATTTCTTTTTTTATTAAATTATATTTTATTAAATATTTTACTACAAAATTTTATTATCAATTTAAAATAGTTCTTAAATTTAATTTAATTATTATTTAGTCCAATAAATTGTAAGTTATTTTTTAATCAACATAAACAATATTTAATATAAATTGTTGGATGTCTAATAATTCAATAAGAACAATTAATTAATTTATCTCATATAATATATATATATATATATATATATATATACGTAAATTATTTAATTGAATAATTACTTTTATATGAGTTGCAAAAATAAAATTTAATATTTTTTAAAAAATTAAAAAAATTTATAAATTAAATATATAGTCCATGCCTTATAATAAAAAATTTTAAAATTTTATAAAAATAAATGAGATAAAAATAATATAATATTAATTTAAAAATTTTAATTATTAAGAAAATAAACAAATAAGAATAATTTTTTACATAGAATGGTAAAAATGTCAAATTTAAAATAAAAGCACTTATATAAAGTTATAACAAACAGTGTGATAACTGTAAAAGTTAATTTTAATAACCTATAACAAACATAATTAAAATTATTTTTGATAATCATTTAGCTAACAATCACTTTTCCAAAAACATAATTTTAAATAATTTCACATTCAACGGTTGTTTCCCCTGTTTTACTGAACGCACAACCAAATCGGATTTGGTTTCTTCTTCTTCTATTACAACGAAGCACATGAACCAGAAAATCCAAAAATCTGATTTTGCTTCCTCTTCTTTGTTTCTATAGCAGCGCATCTTCTTCAAACAACCGCACCAGCAGTTGTAACGCACATGCCCTAAACATTGTTCTTCATTCGGACATAGCAATAACCAGAAATTTTCTGGTTTCTTTCTTCATTCTTCACATACATTATGTATCCAAAAATCCAAAACACGACACTCAAAATCAAGACGTAGCAGCAACCACGATCAATTTTTTTTTTTATTTTTTGGTTTTGTTCTTCGTCCCAATTATAATGTTCTTATTTTCATTTCCAATAGCTCACAGACCAAATGCATATGCTCATCTTCTTCGTTTTGACTCAAATGCACCAGCTCGCAGCTGGAATTTCCTTCCTCTTTTCTGTCTGAAATCACAACCAACTACATATTTGTGCCCTTCTTCACGCACCAGACGCACTTGTAGCTAGGCTTCTCTTGAATCTCCTCCTTCATCCTTCGTTCATCATCTCTTTGCAGCAATGATAGCTAAATCTGCTGCATCTTGCTTCGTTCTTCATCCTCTAGCAGCAATAACGCACATACACACAAACCAAATCACCCCACCATTTTCCTATTTCCTTTGCTTTGTTCGTCCGATCATTATACCAGAACCCAAATCAAACCCCAAATCCGTCTTCGCCCAAAATCACCAAACCTAGATTTTTTTTTCTTTTCCTCGTTGATCATCACTGCCCAAAACTGAAAATCAATTTGTTCCCAAGACCAAGCATGCCCAAACTCTTTTTTTTTTTCTTGTTTCATGATTCTTCCGGATTCCTCTGTTCTTCTTCTGCTTTCCTCCTTCTTCTTCGTTCTTCCAAATTTTTCATTCTTTTTTTTCGGTCACCGTTTAGATCATCATATTTGTTAGTTTTTATTTTTATTTTTGCCCTAAAACTTGCTTCCAATTTTTTCTTTTTTTTCAATCTTAATTAAGAGTTCGAAAAATAAATTTCTATTTATTTTTCGTAAAGCAACGTGTACGAGTGGGTATCGTGTATTATATAATTTTGTTATTTCTTTTCTTTCCTTTTTTTTATGAAAAGTAACGCGTACACACAAAGATTAATTTGATTTATTTTCGTTTTTGAGTCACTCGTGCTGTTGCACTTTGTTTTCGAATCACTCGCGTCATAGCGCTCGTGCTAGTAAGCTATAAAATAATTTGTTTTTTCTAAAACATAGTCTATATCTATATTTAAATAAAACATGATTCTAATTCATTTATTATTATTAGTATTGTAAATATATTTTATTTTATTTTAAAATATTATTAATTCTAAGATCTATATTTTTATTTATTTATTTTTTCATAAAAATTATTATTTATATTATTTTTCTTTTTTTTGTTATTTTATTTTAAATTTTTAATTTCCTATGAAATAATATTTTTATTATATTTTTATTTTTATTTTTTTCTGGCGATGTGGACACGTTCGCAAAATTTTAGGGTGTTACATGTCAAAATAGAAATTGTTAGACATTTGATAACTTTAAATCACTCAATGTATAATTTAATTTGTATAGAATTTTTTAATAATAGTTTCCTAGTTCATGTTGATACTTTAATTGGTGTGTTATTTTGGAAACTAGTTAAAAACTGAAAACTAATTAGGACTTTAATGTTATATACATCCTTGGTAGGGTATGTGAGAGGGGCTACTGAGAATTTGAGATTCCTACGAAAACATATTTGTGTGAGTGTAACTTATTTGCATTTTCTTATAATGAATTATTTTTTTTATCATTCGTAGATCTAAATTATATGCCGAATCACATTAAATATATGTGTTCTTACATAGGAGTTTTTTTGTATTCGTTCAAATTATTGATTATTTATGTATAGTATTTATGTAATTCATTTTTATTTCTATTACACATACGCAAACTTCTACTTATGGATGTTCATCGGTTGGGTGGGTTAGGTTAGGGGCAAACTTGCAACCCAACCTAAACAGTTTGAATTAAAAAAGTTTGAACTCAACCTAGTCCAATCTCTTGCTAAACCTAAACTAAGCAGTTCGGGTTCGGTTTAGGTTAGGCCGGTCAGGTTGGCTTAAATTTAATATTTTTTTTTTACTATATTTCAATACTCTCATTACAAAAGAGCAATCAAATTAAAACTTTCTTTTATATTTATTTTAATTATGAGTTGTAGTTGGTCCATGATACATACAAAAATAATGATATTTTGAAATATTTCTACTACTTTGATTTACATAAATTTACTCAATCAAGTCATCTTTAAAGTTGAAATTCTTTTAGTGTAAAATTGATGGTTTTGTAAAAATGAAAAATAACTATTAGTTTCTAAAAATAAAAGATGGTATTTATATACATATAAAATTTTTATATCAAATAAATAATCATATCAATTTAAATAGTCACTTGTAAGTTTTTTTATTTATATAGGGTAAAAATGTTTCAAAAATTTCTTTCATTTGTGTTTAAAAACATTTATAATTAAATAATAATAATAATAATAATAATAATAATAATAATAATAACGAGAAAAAGAAAAAGAAGTAAGATCAGGTTGGATGAGGTTGGATTAGGTTTTTAAGAAGGGAAAATTACACAAAATGTCATAAAATTTAACTTAATATTATTAATGTATGCGCCACTTTTACTTTATTACACGAATACCATATATTATTAAATATTATCAAATATACCGAAATATATATATCACTCAACGCCAAACAGAAGAGGAGATTAGAGAAGAAGGAAGATGAGAATGGAGAAGAAGAAGACAACGCTGAGGTCTTTGAAACCCTAGGATGGGTTTGTTGATCCTCCAATTTGGTACACCGCTGCTAGTATTCGTGCTGTTGTGACTGCATCGTTTTGCTGCGACCATCTTGGATGACGAAGAGGAAGAAGAAGAAGAAAAAGGTGAGTTGCAAAAAGGAGCCCAATCATAATCGTGTAATCGACGAAGAATAAAGAAGAAAAAGTTGGGAAATAGAAATTTGCTTCCTATACTCTCTCATTATAACCATGTAATCTTTCTCTCTCCAAATAGAGTAAGGAAATGTCGACTGAGAGTAATGAAATCAATGAAGATGTGCTCTTATAGATCACTCTTAAAGAGTAATCTCACTGGAGATTCAGCAACGAAGACGAGCTCCAAACCAGTCGTCAATCTCATTTAGTTTCTGAACACCTGTACTACAAATCAAGCCCTAGAAGAGCGTCAAAGCCCTAAGTACCAATGATTAAGAAGATAAAATAGAAAGTCTCAAAAGCAGGAAGATTGACACAATTTCAGAAATTTTAGGAGTAGATCGATTGTGCATAAGAAGTATGGCAAAATTTCAACCTAGATTTACCCACATGCGCTCAAGTATCGTGGATGGTTAAAGATTGTAAGGAGTGTTTTTGGTAGCAGTGGGGTTTAATAGATTAGTAGGCATCGCAAGAAATCAGAGATGGTTATGTATTGGAACCACGAAGAATCAAAGGAAAGCAAATAGTTGAATTAAAGAATGTTGTGTTTGGATTAGATCAAGGAAGCCAACACCAATATGACAAAATAGAAGAATGCCATTATGAGAGAGGTTTTCCCTGATTGCAAAAGAATAGCAGCATAGCCAAACAAAGGAATGCCATTATAGAAAATCGGAGAACGCCATCAAGGGATTATTTTTTTTTTTGCAAATTGAAGAAAAAAATATGGGCTTATTTTTTCTTCGATCCCCGCTCAAGATTGGATAAGTGTCAGACTCTATTTTCTATATGTTCTTTCTTTTTTTTACAGGGTCATAAAAATGGTTAAAGATTGTGATGAGTGTTTTCAACAGGGGTTGGGTTTTGACGGACCAGCGGGGTCTTTACATAACAACAAATAGAAGGAATCGGTTCCAAAACAACGACACGAACACTGGTGAGTAGACTAGCAATGACCAGTGAACAGGTGTAGTATTGGCACTGGTGAGTAGCGAAAACGATGGCAGCAATGTATTAAATGTATACCAAGCTGTGAATGCTTATACCAATTGTTCTACTAATGTATTAAAAGTATACTAGATATATTAAAAGTACACCAATGTTATATTAATATTATATCAATGTTATACCAACTTTTGATATACTAATAGTTGTTAATCATAGTTTTTACAACACTGTATACCCATGCTATATGAACTATATACCAATGTTATACCATTGTTTATAAGCTAAATGTTATACTAATGTTATACCGATTGTATGCCAAGTTTTGGTATATTAATAGTTTTGGTATACTAATGTTATACTAATGTTATACCATTATTTATAAGTTAAAAAATTTATTCAATGTTATATTAATTGTATATTAATATTAGACTAATAGTTGTCAATCAATAGTTTTTGATAGTTTTGTTATTAAGTTTCTTGTATTTGTATGAAAATAAAAATAATGATATTTTTATAAATATTTTTATTTTTTTATACAAAAGTGTGCTTTTTTCTTTTAAGAATTCAATTCACAATCAAACTAAAATCTTTCGTTCGGGCTAGATATTTTAAAACCAACCCAAAAACCAATGCAAAAGGTCTATGTTGGTCAGTTTGGACGTGGTTGGGTTGATAAACATCCCTGTTTTTAGTAGCTTCTCGAATTTTGAGTAAATAAAAATTATGAGGTATACCTTTAGAAAAGTATTCTACTGATTATATGAAGGAGGCAAGAGTATTCCTTCACAATAAAATTTTACCCATTTAAACTCAAAAATGGACTTTTCTATGAATAACATTTCCCTTGTCCGGAATCAGCAAACGATGCTGCAAAATTAAAAACATAGAAGTTTCATGTAAGTTTGCACGGACTCAATTCGTGATCTTTAAGAGTAAAGTGTGCCAAATTAAGGGTACCGCAAGACTTCTGCTTCTAGGGTTTTAATCTTCCGAGCAAGGTGAACCTCTTTGATTCATCCTTAAACTTTTGATTCTTCGTTATTACTATTTAGCTTCTCTATCAAGGAAGTTGTTTCTTCTTTAGCAGTTTTGTTTGATCGATTTGAAGCCGCGATGCTTTCAGTAGTGACACTACTTCCTTCCCGAAGGTACGGCATTCTTTTTCTTTGCTTTGCTGGTTCTTCGCTTTCAAACCCTAGCTTATAACCTTGTTTGGTCGGTTTTTATCAAAATATTTGATGAACAAGCCAGTAATTGTAGTGATTTTGAATTACTCTTACAGTAACGCAACTGCTTGTAGTTGGAGAAACGCTTAGGTAAATTGCAGTAAGATTAGTTAAAATATATCTGTTTATTAATCTATGGATTAGTTAAAAAAAATGGGATAGAAGAATAAATGATTGACCTTTAAGTGAGGTTGATATGCTCGATCAGGCTAAATCGATCACTTATTAATTTCAGTAACAATTCATTGTCTCAAAAAATTTACGACTGAATTATGGCCACATCTTATATGCTTCAAGCATGTAATTTGATAAATTAGGAGAGAAGTTAGTGCTTATGTTGACATAGGTTGACTTTTATAATTTTATTTTGATGAGTGAACTGCTCTAGTCAATTGGTGGTAGTGAACTACTCTACTCATAAGCGAATCAATCTGATTGGTTCACTCGAAGTGAATTGTAAGTGTATCATATAGATTTGTAGTGACTTGATCATTGCTTAGCCAAAAAACTAGTGCTTTTGTATCCACAAGGAGGAAAATTGGTGGTCGAACAATTATGATATCCCAATTTGAGAATGAACAAGCTAGGCCTTTAGATATGTACATCATTGATCATTATTGTTAAGGTAGAAATGTAAAGCTAGCAGTAAATTTCCATAAGGCGAGGTGAGGCCTAGACGGATTTGAAGTGAAACTAGAAATAATTATCAGGGGTCTCAAAAGAATTATTTATTTATTTATTAGTCTTGCATTATATATATATATATATATATATAGAATGTATTATAATAAATAATATATTATATTAAAATAACTAATTATATAAATTTTAAATAAATATATTTAGTTATTTAATTTGTAAAAGAAAACCTTTTTTTTTTTAACTCAACTAATAATAGTTAAGTACCTAAATTAAAGTTACTACTTAAGACAAAAATATAAACTTTTCTAAGCATTCAGAAAAAGATTACAAACATCCCTAGTGCCTAGGCATGCTTTTTATTTATTTATTTTAGTGCGGTGTTGAAGGGAGTGGGCTAGTTGCCTAGGCTACAACTTGATAACATTGATATAGTTGCATTTTGTGTCTATACTTGAGACTCGGAATAATAGACATATAGAATCGACTACTCATCTAAGAATGTCAGAAGTAAAAATGTTGAGCTCTCGTAGGAGTGGTTGTAGCTAATATGTTTTCTGGAAACAAAATTCTAGGTTGAAAATTGATTAAGGCCAAGCCTAGAGGAGTGCATTTTTATGGAGATGTCTAGTTGCATAGGCAACACCTTGATAACATTGATATACTTGTATTTATTGCCTATACTTGTGATCCACAATAATAGGAAGTCAAAATAGACTTCTCATTTAAAAATGTCCTGGTGAAGCATTTTCTTCGTATCAAAAACGTCTTTATCTTCTTTCATGCATTTGACCTTGGCCCTTATTATTGGACTACCTATGCCTTGTAATGAGTTTTTGTTGTTGATGCATGCTGATTTCCATCATAAGTTCACATATTTTATTAGCATGAGAAACAAACTTTTTTACAATTGTACCTTTAAGTTTGTACAATTCTTCTTGTTTAAGTCGTTGCTTCAAAGGAGTGAAACAAATGAGAAATGAGGCACATATCGAGCTGCTAATAGTGCTTAGTGTATGGTGATCAACGCATGTTGGAGGACTCACACTGATGGAAGATAGTCTAAAGGATTGCAAACAATGTAATGAATGGTGATGGTTGGACTAAAATGAAGAGAAGGGATAAAGACAAAGCATTGCTTTTGTGATACACAACCCAATCACAGAGTACTAGGTGTGTTGAAAACCCTTGAGAACCTCTAGCTTGTAAGATGCATAATGGGTATGAGGGACATTTGTCTCTTTTTGAAAATGCACGTGAAAGAGTGTTGGGCAACGTAAATTTTTTACGCGAGACATAAAAAAGTTTTTGATGCACCATGACAAAGAAGAATTGTTGCTAGACGAAAAAACTAGGGTCTGCAAGTATAGCTTATCATTAAACTACAATGACTCTGTGTAGTTGAAGGAGGAACTTGAAAATGCCACGGACACATACTAAGATGATTCCTTTAAAAAGCTCAAAAGACGTACAGAGTACATCTTACTGATAGAATCATATTCCAATAGAGGAGGCAACTTCATGAGGGTGATGAAGGTGGTGTGCGTCACCCAACAAGCCATCTTCATCCCTAGGATGATTATTGACTGGTTGGCGTGACCTATGATAGGCTTTCAATACAGTGATCGAAGAGGAAACTCCAAGGCCAAAGTAAAACACAAGAAAGGAAACTGATGCATAGTGTGGGAGTTATAAGGCAAGGGCGGAGCAAATGCCCCGTAAATAGAAAGAAAGAGACGCCTAGTGGGACAATGTAGAGGAAGCAAGGAAAGACAAAGAAACCAAGGGGTGACAAGAGGTGAGGCCAGATGAACTATGTAGATGCTCTCCAAAATGATAAGCATGCTTGCAAAATCTTGGTCACAAGACGATTGGGTGCTAGGACATGGATAAAGGTGGAGGAGGAACTCTTTATAACCATGGTCAAAGATGTATAGCTTAAGCAACTCGACATTGCTCAGGCTTTGCTATCTTGTATGATCTCTAAGAGGCGAATCGATTGACGAGGAGTAAGAAAACTAGACTCCTAGGTGGTTTCACTACAAAAGAATTGCCAGACGAAATGATGTAGGATGACACGAAGATTGCCTAACAAAGAAGTTGGATTGTTAGTGAAGGCATAACCCCTAAGTAGCGGAATATGAGCGCTTTGGCAAAGGTGGCTGAGAAGTGGAGAAGGCTTCTTAACATGGTGAATGTCATTTCTCGCTAGCCAATCGATTGAGTTGGCTATATTGAAGGTTAGGGTACTTGATTTAGGTTTCTATCCTTTATTGAAATCTATGAGGACAATGGTGTATTGGAACTTTGATTCTTTGATTGACAAATGAACCTAGTGTCCAGAGGTAGAGGAAGTGAAGATGCAACATTGACAAGTGGCGGAGTGGAGAAAAGCATGGTTAGCAAAACAATTCTGGTGACCTCGTTCAATAATGTGATAGGGGAGACAGTGACACTAACAAATGTATGGGGAATGTGGTTTAGAGATGTATGGAGCATGCTATGTAGACAATGCACGCATCAGTATCGTATGAACGAATGCATGTTTAGAAGCATGCTGGAACTTGGCAGATCATGTGGAAGGAGTAAGGAGAGTAGGAGGGGTGGAGAGAAGACACTTGCAAAACTTAAATGGTATGAGATGGGCCACCCACAATTGGATTATAAGGGTGGGCCTTCAAACATTTACTCAAGACATTAAAGGCCTGAAATAGAGAAGTAGAGAGCTCAAAGCGGATTGGGCCCACACCAAAAATAACACCAAGAAAAATCAGGTCTGGGCCCACATTGGTTGCAAGCCAATGAAGCAATCGCCAACTTGAAGGTCTACACTTGAGGAAAGGGAAAAAGGGTCCAATTGGATATGAAGGAGAGTATAATAGGTGGTCCGCATAGCCATTGGTTGACATACTCGTGGTCGTAAAGATTACATAGACATGGAATTAGAATAATTGTTTTATAGCGTTTATAATGAGGGATTCATTCCTAAAACCCAAATGGAGGACATATACACTAAGGAAGCATGTTGGACGATGACATGCTTGGCCATAGCAATGACAAAAAAGGAGATGAGGAGGATGCTCCATACCCTCTAATAAAGTACATTTCCTAGTCCATGTCCCTTTTCATTCCTCTCGACCTTTAGTGTAGGAACAAGAACTTGTGCCTATCTACCTATAGCACACCCTACCCCCACCTTAGGTTATGAAGGATAAACTTGAGGAATAATCAAATCAAAGACAACGAGATCAGTGGTGTCAATACATAGAACAACTTAATCAGATGAGGGCCTTTCTACATTCAAATGATATTACCTTGCTAGAGGTGACTGCAGAGTGCAGACAGGCCTTGAGGGACGTGCATAGAGACGGAAATATTCGAAGGACAAGAAGATAGTCTCATGGAACATAAGGGCTTGTAACTCTAAAGACAAAATGAGAAGCATTTGAAAGACAATCTGCATAGTAAAGCTAGATATTATTGTAATACAAGAAATAAAAAAAGGAAGTTGTCTTTTTATGGAGTTGGTGAGACAATTGTGGAGATTTAATGTCATTGATTGGACGTTGCTTCTTGTGATTGGTTCTTCAAGAGGGAGCACCCTTATTATGGGTTAGCAAAATAGTGAAGGTGATAGGTCAATTTGGACAACTTTTTCAAAATCTATTTAAATAAAAGGGAAGGACACAATAGATGGGTGGCTTACCTTAGTTTATGGGCCATACTTGAGGGAAGAAAGTACATACTCTTGGGATAAATTGTGAACCCTCTCAACAATGCTTGATAAATCATGGTGCTTGGGAGGGGCTTTGATTGTTGTTAAAAGAATGCATGAGAAACTGAATGGCTAGTAAACCACTAGGTTGATGACACAATTTCAATGAGCTGATCAATGTCTGCAACTTTGGGATATGGATATTCTTAACTTCCCATACACTTTATCTAATTGCTACTCTCCTCCAACCATGTCAAAGTTAGATAGATTCCTCCTAGTTGGGAAGGAATGTTTTTGGTGATCAAACAAACTATGCTCCAAAGATTAACATCAGATCATTAGCCTCTCTTTTGCTGAGGGCCATCACCATTTCAATTTAAAAACTCATGGATGCTACACCTGTACTTCAAGGAGAAACTCTAGCAATGGTGGACCTTAGTCCAACCAATGAGCTGGGTTGGAGTTAAACTCATGCAAAAATTGAAGGAGATTAAGCTTAATATCAAAGAGTGGGATTGTAGCTTCATGACACAAGCAATTGTACAATGAAATAGGCTGATTGTAGATTTAGGAGAAATAGAGAATAAATTGACATTTGGGAAGGAAATGAAAACATAGTTGTCTGCCATAAAATATTAAATTAGATTCATGACATTGATCAAAGGATGGAAAGGATGATGAGACTAGAAGCCAAGATAAAATGGGCAACTGAATGAGATGTCAACACCAGATTCATTCTCAAAATACCATCAATTTGCATATTGAGAAGCTTCATATCAGAAATTGAAACTAGGGAGAATGAGCTGATAGAGGACGCAAAACCATCCAGTTCGTATTTTTAGGATAATTCTCAAGCCTAGACACTAGGATGCCTCATTGAATGATGGTGATTTAGGAATTGAATGGTGCAACACAGTGTTGTCAAGGCGGTAAGGCGGTTTAAGACGATAAGCCTCCATAAGGCGAGGCGGGGCCTAGGCGAAGACTAGGCGGCGCCTAGGCGGACCTTAAAATAATTATTTA
>JAJIYU010003245.1:0-27353 GCA_030144865.1 Tinospora cordifolia | reverse complement strand
AAAAAGAAAGAAAAAAAGAAAAGAAAAGTTATTGTAAATATTTCTGATAATATTCATAAAACAACGTTATATTATGTAATTTTTTTCTAAGTTTTTTGAGGAAATTACATAATATGTCATATAAAAAAAACTTAATATCATAATCATTTTTATGTTTTTAACCTAATTACGATAATATCATATATTACTAATTATTATTAAAAATACCAAAAAATCTACGTCACAACCAAAATGAAGAACAATTAAATCAACTCTCTCTTCTTTCCACAACAAATGAAAAACATCATCTTCTTAAAAGCCTCCCGTCCCAAGAAGACATTCAGTGGTGGAAACACCAGTTGCAACAAAATCAATTCTCAGATTATTTAATCAAAGCCGTCGATCTTCTGTTGTTGACACACACGAATACCGAGAAGATCATTTCCAAGATTAGATCGTCATCGGGTTTGGACCACGCGCTCGCTCTGTATCTGGAAGACAAAAGATCGTCATCAAAATCTAAGAAAAGGGATCTCCAAAATCCAGTGAGTTTGATCCGAGATCTGGCGATTAGAATTGAAGATCCACCAAACAGAAAGATCTCTAACGTTGCAAAACTCATTCATCGCACGATCTGCACCGTTGGAGTAGTGGTCGCTCTCGTCACTGGAGTTGCTGTGGCGGCTTTGGCCAGTTCTTCTTCAGAGATTAATAGAGTCTGAGTTTCGTCTGAATTTGTGTGGGTCGATGCATTTAACGGTCTAAAACGATGGTTGCCAGTGAGATCAAGAGACTGTTTGGCGATGAGAAAAAGCAGTTTATCGACGATTTGGATAAGCTGGAGTCATGCGCGAGGAGTGTGTGTGACGACGACGATCGGTGAAGGAATAGGGTCGATGAAGAGACCCTAAATCTGTATAATGTTCCTCCTTTGCTTCAACAACACAAACAAACCCTAAATCCCAATTAGAGCACCGATGAAGAGACCCTAAATCCTTTGCTCCTCTGCTTGTTTTTCTTCATCGTCGTTCTATATGGAAGAAGAAGATCATCAATAAGCAATAAACTGGAGCTGAGACGATCAACACAACATTCGACGATCAACGCAAATATTGGAGAATACACCTTAAATCAAACCCAGAAAAAACCCTTTTAGCAAGTTAAAACCCCAAAAAAAAAATGTCAAATCTCTTCACATGATTAAAGAAAAGCAAGTTCAAACACCGTCAAATCTCTTCTCTTCTCCTTCTACTCATCAAACCCAAAAAAATTCATAGATTTGGGGGTTCTCCGGCAAAAATGGGTCAAAGGGTGCATTTTTCGGCGACGAGTTGTAGTGGTTTCGGCAGTGAGTTGCAATGGTCATCGCAGTTTTATGTTTCCAAGAAAAGAAAAAAATAAAAATAAAAATAAAATCTTGAACGTATACCATTTTTTTATATTATACCATTGTTACTATATTGTATACCAAATATTAGAGAATATACTATTATTATTATACTGTAAACCAAATATTGGAGAATATTTAAAATTTTTATAACACTGTATACTTATGTTATACCAATTGTATATGAATATTTTATTATTATATTATTTTTATATTATTATATATCAATTGTATACTATAAATTAATATTTATTTAGTATTTTATACTAATTATATATTAATTTTATATCAGTATTTTTGTATATTAATAATTATATTGATTGTATACTAACTTTTGATATATTAATAATTATTAATTGATAATTTTTACAATAATATATACCAATTTTATACAAACAATATATCAATGTTATATTATTATTTATAAATTAAATGTTATGCTAGTTGACCGTCAGAGTATAATGTTTCCAAGAAAATAAAATAAAATCTTGAACAAAAACTGTATACCATTTTTTTTATTTTTTATATTATACCATTGTTACTATATTGTATTCCAAATATTAGAGAATATACCGTTGTTACTATAATGTATACCAAATATTGGAGAATATTTAAAATTTTTATAGAATTGTATACTTATGTTATATCAGTTGTATACTGATATTTTATCATTATACTATTTTTATAGCATTATATATCAACTGTATACCATAAATTAATATTTTTTTAATATTGTATACTAATTATATACTAGCTGTATGCCAATATTTTTGTATATTAATAGTTATATTGATTGTATATTAACTTTTGATATATTAATAATTAATAATTTTTACAATAATATATACTAATGTTATACTAATAATATATTAATGTTATACTATTATTTATAAACTAAATATTATACTAATGTTATATCAATATTATATTAATACTTATTAATTAATAGTTTCTGATATTTTTAATATTAAGTTTTTAGCATACATATAAAAATAAAATTATTTCTTTTTTTTTTTGTATAAAAATATACTTTTTATGCAATTTTATGTAAGTTTCTCTAAATGTTAAGCCCTTAATTGTTTTCGGAAAATGGCTTTCGCAGCCAAGGACCGAGCAAACAAATAGGGCCTAGCACTTTAAGACCCAAACCAAAAGACGAGCCCCCGTGCGCCACCGTAGACGCACCACGAACCATCTCAGCTCCATCTAGTCCCATTTCGCGCTCTAATGATCGGCATCTTCATCTCTACGACGCACCTAACAAAAAGACCAACGTTGCGTCGAGCAAGAACCCTCTCATTTTTATGCCCGTCTGAACATCACACACACACACACTCTCTAGGACGCAGAGAACGAAACAAACCCTACTCGATCACTTCCGACGCATTTTGTTACCGTTTGGACCTGAATTTAAGGACGTCAATTACCGGTACATTTGCTTTGAATTTCATTCATTTAATATGTTTTTTTGCTTGAGTTTTTATCTGTTAATTCTGTACCGGAGCTTGCTTTTGCGTTCTTTGTTTACGTCGCAAGCTACAAGCCCTAGTTCTATGAGTTGTTGTTGGAGGTTATCGATCGCAGAAAAATCTGGGTGTTGTTGTTGATATTGTTTGGATCTTTATTTCGTAGAACCAAGTTGTTTTGTACACAGTTGGTTATTTGATTTTCTAACTTTTACCCTTGTTGTTGTCGATTTTGATCAATGGGGGTATAGGGTATAAAACCTGCTGAAAACCCTAAATTATTGCTTTTTCTTTCTGTTGTGGGTTTTGATTATCGAACTGTATTAGGGATTGGATTGCGGTGTATTTGAAAGTTTGTAGCGTTTGTCGAGGGGATGACGTCTTTCTCTGTAACGCGAAAGAAAACCCCTTTCCAAAAGCACAGGGAGGAGGAAGAAGCCAAGAAAAAGGTACTATGAGATGTTCTAACAGTCTTCACCCTTAGTTTTTGGGTGGTTTTTGAGGAGCAATTTGTTATTAAGCTCTTTGAGTGCTTGGGTTTTGCAGAGAGCAGAAGATGAAACTGCTCGGTTGTATGCTGAATTTGTAGAGTCATTTAAAGGAGATAATGCGCCTGGAACAAAGACTTTTGTCAGGGGAGGAACAATAGACCCTAATGACAAGCATAAGGATTCCGAAGGTTAGTTATTTTCTTGTTTCAATGGTTATTCTAAATATATTTTTTTCTAATTTTCTTTTTTTTTCTGGTAATATTTTCTTGTTAGCAATGTAGAATTTTTCATTAAGTTCTTACTCTATGGATATTCGAGTGGTTTTTTCTTTATTATTCTGAGAGCACATTAATAAAAATATGGGCGTTTTCTATCATTCAACGATGGCAGGTGGAAATTCTAAAGACGGGGTATCTGTTCCAAAGAAGGGGAGTAGGTAACTTAATGTTCTTAATTCTTAAATGGTGTCTTGGCATTGTCCATTCACCGCATCTAGAATGCTGTAGTTACTTTTTTCTAATGGAGTTATCTCTCAGTGAATCTTAAATTCTTTAGGTTTGCAAAAAATCATATTATTAATTGAAACTTGCGCAGTTCTGTAAAAGCGTGTGATTTTGAAATAAAGAAATTGATCTGTTTGGTCTTGATTTTAAAGTGAGAGTAGAGGTTAGGTTGCACACTGTTTCTTCTATTGGGGTTTATAGAACACTGTTTCTAGATAAGTCACTTGTAGATTAAGCAGATTTGATAATTGGTTTTTTAGCATTTATTCATTGAGTTGACTTAAGACATTGATTGTGCTGCATGAACCAGCCAAAGTCCTTTGCAGAAATTAGAGGAATGCAAGCACTTCTTTGGTCTACAATGTTGTTTTAAAGAAGAAAGAATGAAGGAGGGGAGGGGAAATAATACTAGGGAGAAAGGATCTTAGTGCAATTAGGCTATTAGTGGATTTTGGATGGTTGATGCGCCTATTCTATATATTTGCATCTATTTTCGTGTTATCGTGAATCCCCTCTGTTGTTTTGCCAGTCCAACACTAATTTTGTAGAAACCTAAAAGCTATTACCACACTTTCCTGTTCTACTGGTGCTGACTACTACTATTGCATTGTCGAAAACATGAGCTAGCTTCTCTGTTGCCTTTTATGTGTTTTGAGGTCATCTTAGGATTTATGCAGCTTTTCCTTGTGAATGACTTAGGCTCATCAATGAAAGTGTTAGGAACCAACTTGGACTCTTGGACTTATAATCAATTGCTGGATTCAAGTTCTAATCTTCTCTTGTTTGGTGCTGAATGTTATTATCATGCTGTGATTATATTGATCTCTATGTTTTAACTCAAAGTCAATTATGAGTTCTAATAAATTGTTGTGATTCCATTTATAACGTTGAATTGATAGCAATTTTCTAAAAATGATGCCTGTATTGCCATACCTTTTGCACTTGAATATTTGCAAATCTTAACATTTGCCAAAGATACGGATTTAAGCAGAAAAAGAAGAGGCTAACAGGCTTGGATTTCAAGTGGAACCTGGCTAACAACAGCAGTTCTCTAGGAAAGTAGAATTTCCATGGAAGGGAATAAAATAATATGGGCATAAAAATTATTGTACAATTGAGATTTGAGAATGAACTGAAATGGTATCTTATATTTGTTAGGGTTGGTGGTGAAATATAGAATCCTAACAGAAAATAGAAGCAAGCTTCTAGCTTGGCTTGTAATGTAGTCTTAGATTTATTTATTTATTTATTTGTTTAATTAAGTCTTAGTAGTCAGCATTCCTGCATGCATGTGCTTGCGAACAGCGCTCCTTTGCTTGGATTCCTTGCGTGAAGAGCCAATAACCTAGTCAGGTTGGGGCATCCCCAGATGGCATAGTTTATGGGTCATTGCATGGCATTTGGCAGAACCATGGGAGATGTATCATTGTTGAGGCCTGTCTGCATGTTAGACCCGCTGTTAGGTAACTCTTGATGAAATTTTGTTCTCCATGTAAACAAACAAAAAAAGATAAATGATTGTGATCACATATTGGTTGACACTTTATTTTCTCCTTCTTTAATCTGAATGATAATTCAACAATTACGTGGGTAGTTTGATTGCTAGGTAGCCAGTCTTTACTTAACTCGGCCCAAGCCCGGAACTCCCATGCCTTTCTTGGTCGGACCAACCCAACTGGCGATTTCCCTGAATCATGCTGCTTTTCCACCTAAGCCCAGTGCTTGCAGACACCTCAAGGTACACCTATTCAGGCAAACCAACGGGGTACGACATCTCTCTCCTTTAGCCATGTGTTGTCCATGTGTTGTTCTTGTCCATTTTTTACCCTAAGGTTAGATAGACCTTATATCATTGGTTTGTGATTCTCACCTGAATCTTACTCAGGCCAGTGTTGTCCAGGTGCCGCCTAAGCGCCTAGGGCCCTTCTGCGCCAAGGCCACCGCTTAGGCGCGAGGGGCTTCTCTATAAATTTTTTTTAAAAAGGAGGGCTTTTAATTAATTAATTAATTATTTTAATTTTAACCTAAATCTAATAACGCCA
The DNA here is from genome assembly GCA_030144865.1 of Tinospora cordifolia. NCBI lineage: Eukaryota > Viridiplantae > Streptophyta > Magnoliopsida > Ranunculales > Menispermaceae > Tinospora > Tinospora cordifolia. The sequence continues at coordinate 21,485 of JAJIYU010003245.1, read as the reverse complement.
TTTTCAAACCTATCAAAGTCAAACGACTCAAACTAGCTCCAGCGTTCATCTCTAAGACTTGGGCAATCATCTCCACCACTCCGGCGAGTAACTCTGACGTCTTCTTCCGTGGACGACTCTGATGACCCTTGTCGTCTCACTGTGCGTCTCTTTCCCTTTCTCTGCTCTCTCCTCTCGTTCTTCTCTCTCTCTCTCTCTCTCTGCTCTCTTTTTGCATTTCTTCCTCTCTCTACTCTACCTCTCTTTCTTTCTACACTCTTCCTCTCTCTCTCTCTCTCTGTGTCTCTCCCTCTCTCTCTGCTCTCTTCCTCTCTGTCTTTTTGTGTCTCTTTTCTCACTCTCTATTTGCCTCTTTCCTCTTTGTCTCTGTTTGCGTCTTTCTTCTCTCTCTCTTTTTTGCGTCTCTCATCCTCTCTCTATGTGTTTCCCTCTCTCTGTCTCTATGTCTTTCCCTTTCTCTCTCTACGTCTCCTCTCTCTCTCTCTCTCACAACAACAACTGGCTCTTCTCTTTGGAATGTTATGATTATTAAGTACGTGAAATATATATATTTATATATATCTCCTTTCTCTCTCTGCCTTGCCTTATGGAGGCTTATCATTTTAAACTGCCTTACCATCTTGACAACACTGACTTAGCCAAAAAAAAAAAATTGGCAATACATGTTGTCACAAAAGCTTGACCTATAGCAAATAAAAATAATTAGCCATACATGTTGTCACAAAAGCTCGACCTATAGCAAAGAAAAACCATGAACCAAAATAAAATAGCTATTTGAATATTAAATAATTTGTTTGGGTTTGTTGATTACCATTAAATCTCCCCAAAAAACATTAATGAAACCCCTCGGTCCCCTCCTCCCCACATTCCCATCACTCAATTGCAACTAGGAGTGGCAAATGCTGCAAAACTTAGTTTCTCATTATTTTTGGCTTAGTACAAAGCAAGTTAGGACATGGTTATTAAGTAATTTTATTGGATTTGTTTAAAGAGTTTGAGCCGAAAATGGCTTGAATAAGGAAAATTAGTCAATCATAAATTAACTTTGTCCAATTTTCATTTTACAGGTTTGATTGTTTAACCTTCAACCATTTAGGTTGTTCAGGAGAATTAATAATCTCGAGAATAATTTTTGCGTATATGTCATGACAAAGGAAATTAAAAATGAAAACATATCTTTATTGGCTTGGAATGCCAAGACAATGAAAAAATGTATAAAGGTGAGCTGCATGTTTATTTGTATCAATATTTAATCATGCAATAATTCTTTTGAATTTTTTAAAAATTGGTTCCTCTTTATTAGATCTCTAATTATGCTAATATTACGGAGATATTAAAGTAAAGAGATTAGCATTTAGGCAAATAGAGGATCGGTTTTAAAAGTAAATCGAGTATAAGCAAAATTGATATTTTCAAATTAAAATTGACATGAGTTTAGACACACCATTAGTGCGTTAATATAGGGTATCATTTGGAAGTTTTGCCATTCAAAGTAGAAAGCCCCAAAAACACTATTTATTTTATTATTTTAATATGTATATATCTTTGTTCATACTTTTGCATACGATAGACTTTTGGTTTAAGTGTAATTAATATATATATACACATATATAAATTCAAAAGTCAATTACTCATTTCATTGGGTTGATGTTGGTGATTTGGGGATTGGGGAGGTGAAGTATATAAAATGGGGTTTTTCATGCATTAATAACCAAATGTTTTTGTAAATTTTATATCGTGAATATATTGCAACAACAATTGGGGTGGTGAAAATGTTTACTATGGGTTGGAATGTCCTTGATGCCATTTCAACCTTTTTACTTTTCATCTTCAACATCCTAGCGTTGGTTGGTCGGATGATTGAGAGTTGGATGTTGAATTTCTTTGGAAGGGTGAGGACAAAGGGTAGGGAGTTGTTTGGTAAAGTCAACTGTGGTGATTAGTAGAGTGTAGGCGAGGGTTCAAAATTGGGTAAAAATGGTCAAAAAAAGATCTCTAATTGGGAAGTGGTTGTGGAGATTGGCGGGAATAAAAAGGAAAAGTTGAAAGAGGGATTTGCTCTTTTGTTACTGCACATACTTACAAAAGAAAAAAAGGCCAAGGCCTCTTCTTTACTTGGGGCTTTGCCCCCTAATGGAGAGGCTAAAAAAATTGGGGCCCCCATTTTGAGGCCAAAATTGCTTGCCCTTTCCACCATTGCAGGGGGTTGGTTTCATTGCCTCAACTCAACTTAGCCTTTTCCAATTGGATAGGTTGGTTACATGAATTTGTGCAGTTGATCTGCTCTATTGAGGTCTAAGTTTGCATTCAATTTTACAAGATGCAAGATTCTTATTAATTTTCATTTTCCATGTTCCTTTAGGCCTAGCTCTATCTCTATTGCTACCATCTAGTGCTGGTAGGTATCTTTACCGACAAACTACTTATGTCCAATTGGTGTAACTTCTAGGGTTCTACCATTTTTTGAATATACTCATTTCAAATTTAATCTTTTAAAGTTTTACTACATAATTAACTATCCATCTTAACCTTCATGTTTTTGTTACATTTAGAAAATTTGATTCAGTTGATGCAGACAAAAAACATAGAGTAGGGTTGGGTTTGCCTTTTCTTGACATGGTTTTAAGATTCCTCGAAATTCGACGAGCTTTCACGAAGTATCTCCTTTTGAAGTAGGACGTGGAGGTTAAATTGAAGTTACAAAAATTCTTTAAAATAATTCAACAAAGTTAAAGAAATTTTACAATGATCTACATTTTTAATTTAATAATGCAAAAAAATTGCCAAAAATTCTACAAAATTAGATGAAATGCAACATGGAAATTAAAAAAAAAGTTATTTTATCAATTAAAAATTAGAAATACTAATAATTATATATTATATTCAACTACACCAACTAACATAGCAAAATAAGTTTTAAAAATTTTAACAGGTTGACAAACTATAAATCATTGGACATGCTTTACCAAGAAGATAAGAAAAGAAGCAAATAAATAAACAAAGTTGAAATAAGATAAAAACTTAAAAGTAAATTTGAAGTGTTTTGAAAGCTATTTTCTTATAACATAAGATTGAAAAAATACACTTAAATAATAAATTAATAAAATAAGCTAAGCATGGTAGAATCTAAAGTAGCAAACAAAAAATAAAAATTTGCCAAATTTTGATGAAATTCATTAAAACTTCAAAGATTTTGGTGATTTTTTGGTGAAATTCATGGAATACACAGGTAATAATATAAAAGTCAACATTTGTGATAGACATTAAATATTGTTAATGCTAAATTACATGTTTGAAACTATTATATTTATACTTTTATATATAAAATGTATCAATTTATATTTGTTTTCAATTTTTTTAATAGAAATTATGTATATTTTAACATTTACATAGAATTTTTGAACATCTCTAAGTCAATGAATTATATAAAAGTTCTCTCGAATTTCTTGAACTCTTCGAATTAATTTTGATTTTCGAAGGTCAAAGTTTGAGGTGAAATCAAATTTTAGTTCCATGTTTGCTGATCGAGTGGATTGGGTTAAAAAATAGGCGAACCCAAAAATGTCAAGTCTGTTTGGGGTTTTGGTAAGTACCAATCTATTTTCTCCAAGGTTATCAAGGCCTTTCCTAGGCCTTTCCTAGGCCTCACTTAGGCTTTGCCTAAGTCCTTAATTTGAGGTAAACGGCTAAGACTCGGAGTGCGTTCATATAATTTACTTTTTTTCAAGGTTTTTCGTAAAATTTCTTTCTTTTTTAGAAAAAAGAAAAGCCTCTTGACCCTTAATGCTAGAGCCATCCTAACCTTAAACCTCATAACACCAGGCTTTCCTCCAACTATTCTTTGACTTCAGCAACAACTTAAGACAACATTATGACAATAAAAGCTTATTTTGCCCTTCTTTAAACCAATTGACAATGTGCTCAAATTTTTATTTTATGCAATTTAAAACAAAATGTTGATTATTTTTATAAATAACTAAATATAAATAAATATATATACATAATAAGCATATTTGTTTATTAGCTGAAATATAGTTATGTATTTGTAAATAAATAAATGAATATATTTAATCTTATATAATTTTCTTTTTGATATATATATATTAAAAAGAATAATATATGTGTGTGTATGTATATATGTGTGCATTCGTATCTAATTGTTACATAGGGACGCCAATAAATAATAAATAAAAATTTCTGGTATCTCTAAATAAATATTTTATATACTACCCAAGTCCTACCTCCTATGCCTTGCTTGTACAATATATAATGCCTATCATTGCCTTTCCGCCTTGACAACATTGGTTTTACTTGACCTAGCCCGCAACCTATGGTAGTCGCTTGAAAAAACCCTAGTTTTTTTTTTTACTCTTTTCTCGTAGTCCCTCTCCTTTACAACCTTAGATTTGTTTTTTGCGGCAAATTTGCAACTCATTTTTGTTTCCTATCTAATCTCTCCATCCCATTGTGATAGCTCCTCCCTCCTTAATTATTTTATTTTTCCAATCAAAACCCCTAACCCCATTGCATATGGGGAAGAAGAAGAAGCTTTAGTTTCTTGCTTTGTATTTGTTTTCTATTTGTGTGTGTGGAAAAGAAGGCAGTCTACCCTATTGTTTGAATTGATCAAACAAGCACGTTGTTATTTCCAAACATGTAGTCTTTATGATTTTGAATATGTTTTTTTTTTTTTGCCTATTTTGAAACAATAAAAGTAGTTTCTCTCTCTCTCTCTCTCTCTCTCTCTCTCTCTCTCTCTCCCTCTCTCTCTCTCCCTCTTGGATTTGATGGATTTTAGGTTTTATTGGTGGTGGTTGGGATTGGGAAATATCAAGGATCATTACCATGGGGATTTTTATTTTTTTGATCATTTTGAGTGTTTGATTTGTGCTTGGCTGTTGTTGCTAGGACTTGATACCTGGCCAGTTATTTTTTGGGTTGGGTGAGGCACTATTTTTTGGTAGAATTGGGTGGCATCATGTTGGTATTAAACTATTAATTCCAACAGAAATGACGGGTTGGGTGGGTGTGGGTTCAAATATGACTTGAACTTGACATATGATTTTCCCTAATTATATTTAGTTTGTTACCATGTTTCTTAATTGCCCTACATTTTGTGTCATATAGCATTACTGGTTGTTGTGGGTTATTAGCAAATATAACAAAATTTTCCCTTTAGTATTGATGGGTTTTGCCTCTCGTAAGAGGTACTGAGGTACTCCACTTGACCCATCTTGCTGTATTTCTATAGTTCACATTTTTGCCTATTTCACCTTTATGTTAATGGATCCCAAATACTTAAAGGCTATGTCTGGTTTGAGATCTAAAAATAAGAATACAATTAAAAAGAGAAAAATTTGAGGATGTCTTTCTATTGCCTTTTTTTAAAGTGAAAAATGTTTTTGAAGTCTTTTGAAGCAAACATTTTTTTGGTGCTAAAGAACTTTTTAGACCTAGAAAACTATATCAAGATCATGAACCAAATGGGGGCTAAAATTTTTGCTCCTTCGCATTTCTAGACTTTTGGTCTTCACTATCTCCCCATTTTTATTTCTAATTCTACTGGACTTACATTTTATTTTATTCATTTTAGTCTTACTAATCTTGTGAACAATTTAGATTCTAGAGCCTCTCTATGAACCTTTACTTAGCATTCACTTCAAATGTAGTTTTGTCGAACACTACCATCTGATCAACAAATAACATACACCATGGATCCTATATACATGTTATTATATTCATAATTCTTGGGGAGGACATCTTAAGAATTAGGCTGATTTGAAACTGTTCCGTTCGGTGCATTTCTTCATGGGTGGCAAGTGATAATCTCTTTGAAGGGTTTAACTCCTTGAAGTAGTGCGGGGAATGGATAAATAATGTTTCAGCCTTCGTTGTTTTTGGAGAACTCTTGTATTCCCTTTCTTTTGTAATTAGCTTTTGCAATATATAGTTATTGATATGCACATATATGTATATACATTATCATAATATCCTAGATTAGTTGGTCATCTATATCTTTTTATGTTGGTCTATGTGATTAGGGCTAATTGAGTGGATTTAGTTTTAGATATTTTGAACTAGCTGCTTGGTTTCATCCTTCAAGTTAGTTATTTCGACTAACCTGTTGTGGTGTTGGAACCCCCTTGAGCTTGATCACATTTGGTTGGGTTGTTTGGCTTCTCTAGTCATTTATTTTATGTTCACCCCTAGCTTCAGGTCTATTAACATGTAATACTTGATTAACCAACCAATAAGACTTAATTCCTTGCCAACCCACAACTTTTAGATTCGATCAATTGTGTTAGGCAGTTCATCGAGTTCAGTGCTTTCTTACTTATAATGGAACTTTTGTTATTTAATTATGCTCATAAGTATGTATAATGGATCTCCTTATTAATATTGAATAACTGTGGTTATGCATTTTTCATGTAGATGTAAGAAATGTTGTCAAGGAAATACTTTACTATCTTGCAATATTGAAGGGCGATAATTTATTTGTTTTGAGCTCCTTCTATAATAATTATAAAATTTTATATGCATATAGATGGTGTGAGATTCCATCATAGCTGTCATATGAGACAAACATCACACTCTACTTATTATGATAGTCTAATCTTATCCAAAATTCAATTACCATATTCTGCATTTTTTAATATACGCCTGCAGGATTAATGTTAGAGAATACTTTCTCCAAAAAAGAAGACAAGTAGAGCATAATGAGACTGGCCATATTTCTGTGGGAGATTGGAAGTGTTTTCAGCTTCTTTTTTGTTTCTTTTCTTTTCTTTTGTTTCTTTCTTCTCCTTCATTTTTTTCAAAAGAAAAAAATTTTAGGAGTTGCTTTAGCATCTGTTCATGACAACATCTTCGCTTAAAAATGGTTTAAACATGTTTTTTAGAACTTAATCCTTTCCAACTTTTTTTTTTCTAGCTCCTTTAGTGTTTATTAGAGGTTGTTATGTACTAAAATACCTGTTTTCTAAAGATAGAAAGGATAAGACCGCTTCTAAATAGTTTATAGACCTCTTTGTTATCAGAGAACTTTAGAAGGTTTACTGTATGGGTCTTCATGAAATCCGTAAGTGGTTTCATACTCTCAAAATCATTTCTCTGTAAGCTCTATGCAAAGTAGGCAAATGATACCATTGTAGTAATAGTTTAAAGAGTCATGTTTGCCTAGGTGCAGACAAGTTCAATCTATATTTCTACAGAAAGCTTGAGATGTGATCGAGAAGAATGTTATGTTTGTCTTGAGGATCTCTACCAAATGGAAATCATTATCTTTTCAATTAGCGAGACTTACATTTACGTTGTTCCTGAGTGGCAGGATGTAAGATCTCTCAAGGATTACTACACTATCAGCCTTATGTCTCGGCTCTACAAGATTATTGCTGAGGCATTGTCCTTGAGGTTGCTCTCTCTTCTTAGCAGAATAGTGGATGAGACTTAGTTTTCCTTTATTGATGGAAGGCAGATTCTCAATGCAGTTCTTGTGACAAAGAAGGCAGAGAAGGATTATAGGTGTTGAGGGAAGGGGATATTATTTAAGAGGTTATTCAGCCAGGGCTTATGATATAGAGGAATGGCATTTTGAGTCCTATATTTCAATGGACACACTATTTAGTTTCTTTAAGAAAAACGATAAAGTGGAATGGGCTTTCCTTGCAATTTTGATGAGCAAAGAAGGGGTTTGGGGTCATGTGGATCTCTTGGGTGATGGGATGTGTTCAGTTGGTCTCCTATTTGGTTCTGATGAACACTCGACCTAGGGGGAAAGTTTTGCGCTAGCTGCTAGCGTTGACAAGGCGACCTTCTCTCTCTATTCTTATTCGCCCTTGTGGTTGATGTTCTAGAGAAGATGATGATGAGGGCAAGATATTCTCTGTTTTTGGTTTCATCTCCAATTCGGAGATGATATTCTCTTTTTTGGTTCATGAGGAGGGGAGGAACACTTTTGATTCTATTAATATTCTTCATTGCTTTAGTGGATTTTTTAGCCTTAAGGTGAATTTGACTAAGTGTCAATGACGGGAGCAATATGGATCTCATGGTCTTTTTAAGCATAGCCAGCTTTGCAAGGTGTGTGGTATGATCTTTGTTGATGCATTATCCGGGGTTTTCCTTGGGAGGCAACCTAAGGTCCCATACTTTTCGGGATTTTGTTGTTTGAGGCAAAATTTTGCCATCTTGAGGGTTGGCAAACGACTATGCTCTCTTGATGGGGTTCCCTTGTGTTGGTCCATTTAGTGCTTCATGCAATTCCTTCCTATTACTTGTTTTCTTTTAAGATTCCAGTGGTGTGGCAGTGAGGTTACAGTGATGAATCAAACACATTTTTTTGTGGAGGAGTGGGCAATAGAGGGTTTGGTTTCCATTGAATTGACCGACTCTTTAGGGACCGGTGAAAGGAGGACTAGACTTTGACTCCATCTCATAGAAAAATATTGCCTTATGTGGAAGATGGTAATGGAGGCTTTTGTAGGAGGAACCTTCTTTATGGGTCCATTTTATCATTAGTAGGTATGGTAGGTTGGATTGGGCATGGGGTGAACTCGATGTTAGATGGTTGAGGAGATGTTATTTCATTGGTCCTTGGAAGTCTATTGCCTTGGTGAGCCTGCTTATCTACAGTAGGCATCCAGGTCTACTTCCAATTTTGAGAGGATAAATGGCTCAGCCCATGCGCATTGGAGCTTTTATTTGTACGACCTTTTAGATCCTATTTGCGTTTTCTTATACTTCCATCAACATGCCAAGAACTCTCCTCTCCTTTGTGGGACTTCCATTTCTCAAGGAATGTTATCCTTGGGGAACAAAATGAGATTACCTCTCTTTCATCCTTACAAGAAATGTTAGGCTATCCCACCAGCCCTAGACATTGGAAGCAAGTGGTTCATCTTCTTGCGAATCCCTTCACGCTTCCCTTCATAATATTACACATCCCTCTTCCTCCCATCATTTGGAATTACAGTTTTCATCTAAGGTCAAAGTGTTTGGCTGGATTTTAGCTGACAAGAGCTCATTATGATGGATGCCAAGCAAAGGTACTTAATTCTACGTGCATTTCCGCTGACTGTTGCCCATTTTGCTTTCAACATGATGAGACTATGAACGATGTGTTCTTGGCATGCCCCTTTTTCTACTTTTGTGGGATAGACGGGTCTTATATTTTGGAGTGCATGTCCCTCATTTCCTTCTCTTTGGAGGAATACAGTTCTCCTTAGTAGCAGGCAAAGATGCAATTTTGGTGACTTCTATGTTACCTTCTGGATGTTGTTGCTTGGAAGAAATAATAAACTATTGCTTACAAGGCCAAGGACGCTGATCTTGTTTGGGACTCTATTACTCTCGGCCCTTTGTGGCCAACCTGGCCATGAACTTTTCCTAGCTGATTGTACTGGGGATTGGAACAGCTGCTCAAAGGGGCTTTGGTTGTAGGGTTGTTCTTTGTGGGTCATCAGTTTGTTTTCTTTGTCTTTCTGCTTATTGTGTTCTTGTTTTGTGCATAACTTGTGCTTAAAATATCTTTTCTTCCTTTTTATTGAATGAAGATGTTGAAGGGCGAGATTCAACATTTGAGGTTTATAGGTTTTCATTGGCCTGAGTAAGAGAATTCCATTATGTTCAATGCCTTGAGTTTTGATGGTGTTCATCAAAAGTGAAGATGCTGGAGGGTAACGAGGGTTAGGTTCACATGAGGTTTGCAGGTTATAAAGATTCCTTCTCATGGTCAAAACTTTGCTAATCTTCTAAAAAATTTGGAGAAAAATATTAGTTGCTAACTCTGAAGCTGTCCTCTCCACAAGAAATTCCTGGAATTGCCAATTAGTGTGGTCATAAGCTTGTATTTGACCAATTCACCAATCATGGAGATAATGCCTTTTGGTGTATATATATATATATATATTTTTTTCCCAACTTTTGTGATCTTCCTATTCCTTATTACAATTAAGACTATACAACAAAATCTGTTTGTTCTACATGAAAGTGGATTAGGCATTGGTTGTTGTGACCAACTCGTCTGATTCTAGTATCTTATACCTGAGTAATGATTTTATTGAGGTTCATCATTAAAGTGATGGGCTTTTATTTAGAAAGACCTGTTGAGCTTGCTCTCTTTGGATTCAATATTCTGTAAATTTTTTTATTATAAAATTTCTCCATTACTTCCATAATAACAACTTTCACTGCCTCACAGCACTCTTGGAAGGCCAAAGAGAAATTTTCAGAGTCTTAATATGTTTTCAGCATGACACTAAAAGACCAGATGTCTTGCTTTTGCTTTGTCAAGTGACCTCTCCGACCGATCTCTATCCACTTTGGGTGAGGGGCCACACTTAACGCCTTTAAACCTCAAATGGATTTTATGTTGACTCCATGTAGTCTCTAAAAGTCAAAGATCTGCCTCTCTATCAAGTTTGCATCCTATGAAAGTGCACTGTCCTCCTTTGTAAGCTGTGGACGATTGATTCAATCTTCTTTTGTTGAGAATCCTGTCAGAAAGCTAAAAAATAGAATTATTGTTTCCCTCTTTGATTCATTTCAATTACATTTCTTAACTTCCAAATTTCAAATGATTTATATGTTGCACCTTACGAAAAAAAAAATTGAAATTATTGTTTAGCACTTTTAGCAATTAATTTTATAAATTTATATGTGTATATATATTAAATCTTATATACTTTTATTTATTTAACTTTTCAAGAGGAAACAAAACTGTATATTTATATTCAAAACTGTGCACGGAATCCACCTTAGCCGCAAGAAGTGGCTTGGAGATATCAATTACAAAAACAGATTACAGATCTTTCCGCAATCTGCCTCAGTAACAGCTTGAAGAGTAAAAGTAAACATAGTCAAAATTAAACGTAGAAGACTTTAATTTTTCAAATGTTGGGTTCTGCTGCTGTTGGCCACGACGGGTGTTCCCCATTCAGCAACCACGGCCCCAAAGGATCAGTTGGGTGAACCCCAAATTCTCTCAGTTATTAAAAGAGAGCGAGCCATAATAGGCCCTATAAATTACCCCCTCCTCCTCCTCCCTCTTTTTGGTTTTCTTTGCTTCATTTTGACATGTCGATTCAAGAAGGGGAGGAGATTTTCCCCAGTACGTGCCCTTCTCCCTTTTGGTTTCCTTTACTTCATCTTGAAGTGTCTACTCCCTCAGTGGGTTGTGGACTTGGGGTTTCCTACAACAGGAAGCTCCTTTGGAACACTTTATTACATTATTTGGTGGGTTTAGTCATATGCATTACTATAGTTTGTATCTGGTATATTGGATATGTATAAAATCGCCATCATAGTATTAAATCTTTTAGATTTTTGTATGTTAAATAGGTAGATGTTGGGTGAATTGGGTTGAGTCAAGTCCTATAGAGGAAATTTTTTGATGTCTTTTCTTGGGTGAGCCTTTGTTCTAAAGGTCACCCCACCCACCTGATATTAAAGCTATAACCTGCCTGAATCCAATCAGTTTACTTCCCAGGTGAGTGGATTCCAATTTCATCCCTAAAATGACCCTTTTATTCATATTTCATTTAGTGTGTGTGCATTTTTGTGTTTGTGCACAAGAAGAAAATTATAAAAAATTATGCATTGTGCACTTTTTTTATTGTAAATTAATTAATAAAATAATTTGTCTGTACAAATATGTAAATTTTGATTTTTTTTCATTTGATTATGTGTAAGTTATGAAAATAGGGATAAGGTTAGTTAAATAACAGATTACTGTTTTAGTCTTGTCAATAATAAGAGTAAACAACTTTAATAAATACTAGAGATATACCTTCCGAAGGCATAGTAGAAAGAAAAATGTTTCACAGTGAAATATTGAAAGTATTCTCATTATATATATAGATGTTTTATTTACTTATTATTTATTTGTGTGTGTGAGGAAACAAAAGTTATATGTTGAAATAAGTAAAAAGTTTACAGAGATCATCAGTAGTGATATATAAAATAATACCCACAAAGATTTCAACCATCCTGATTTAAAACCTACTCCACATTCATGTATATTCAGTGCTAATGGAGCTCTTAACTTTAGAAAATTGTTCTGAGGGGTGGGGGTCCTCTATAAGTGGAGTCCCCTCCTCTTGATGTTTAGATATAGAGGGGCCGGTGGATGTAAGGGGAAGTAGCTTCCGTCCTCCTTTTGTTCTATTGGTGGGTTTGGGTGGCTTTCCTCCTCCACATCTCTTCTGTTCCTGACATGAGACTAAGGGGAAACTTCCTGAGCCACTTGTGGGACCAAATAATTGAAGGGGCACACTCCCGCATTAGTCCCACGTTAGAGTTGGATGGTAGCGTTTCCCCTTTGATGAGCATGAAAGTCCTGCTCCCCTCACCATTTCTTCTACTTATCTCCTATGTACCTCTCTTTTTTAATGATTTCTTCTATAGATTTTATTTATTTATTTATTTATTATTTTTTTTGGCAATTTTCAATTATTTATCCAATGTCATGAATTTCTATATAAACTGCGAAAGAATAGCTCTAGGAGCCTTTTGAAATGGATACCCCTCTACTTGATGTTTACAAAGACTTGGAAGAGAGGAGGGGCTGCTTGGGGTCTGGGGTGGGGGTGAGCGCAACATTAGATGCCTGTTGGCGCATGGTTAGTAAAATAGGTACTTAATAGTTTGCGTGTATTGCCTTGCTGTTTGCTTTTTACTAACATTATTGCAGCTACAAAGTTCTCTTCTGAAAATTAATAAATAACAAGAGGATTGTAGTCCTGGACTTCAAAGTAATGTCAGTTACTTTCAAGTTAGTCTTACTTTAAAAGTGTAAATTGACCACTTGGTGCTATGGTTGCTTATATTTCCTTATTTGTTTTACAGGTATGTTCCTTCTTTCATACCACCTCCTTTGGCAGCTAAAGGCAAAGAAACTGAGAAAAAGGTCAGTACGTTTAAGGATATCTTTACTATAGAGTTCATTGTACATCATACCTTATGAGTTCTTAAAATTAGGTTTTGTGGTTTCTTAGACATAGTTTACTTAAACTGATTGGATTACAAGTTTTGCAGAAAGAGGTGGAAAAACCAAAGGACAAGGAAAAAGGGAAGTCGCGGAACATAGATAATTTCATGGAGGAATTGAAGCTTGAGCAAGAAATGAGAGAGAGACGCAACCAGGAACGTGAACAGTGGCGTGATGGACGTCATAATGAAAGTTCTGCTGTAAGTAATTTCTTCCATTAATTCTATGATTGAAGGGAAATCAAGTAGAATTCTAGCTTTCAGCCTACTTGTCCTCTTTATGGGCATTTTTTCTATGTCAGTTTTACTGTTTTTGGAATACTCTTTTTTCAAATGGTTGATGGCAGTTTTGATCTAGATGACATCTTTCTGTTCTTTCTCAAAAGTTGTAGTTGTTTTTGGGTTGATGATTCTTTGTTGTTCTAAGCCAGATATCTGTTGCTGTTACCGAGACTTCAATTCAATAGTTGTAAAGTTGAATTTAGGTGCATACTTTTAGGGTACATGTTTGTACAAAGAAGGTAACGAAATTTATGATTTTATCATGAAGAAAAGAAAATATATAGAACTGATTGCTTTGGTCACCCTAGCAAGTGACTGGTTCAAGCTCCTCACACTAGATTAGAAAAAAATTGAAGTAACTTAATCAAGTTTTGAAATTTAAATTGAGTAACAATTTGTTTTAGAGAATGTCCACACAGTGGCTGCATACAATCCATAGTCCATTATGGACTGCTTCTTATTTCTTTAGCCTCTACTTGTACTTCAAATTCAGCCTCTATCTTTAGTAGAGTTGTCGAGGTTTAACCTGTATTATAATAAGCCAAAACTCTTTCCTATTCTTATCTAGTTATACTTTTACTTTAATTAGAGGTGGACAAAGTAAAATATATAATCTTTTCATTATCCTCCATTTTTTTTTTTTTTTTTTAAGTTTATAAGAGTTAACAAACACCATGGCCACCACATTAGACTCAAAACTTGAAATTAGTAATTGTAAAGTACAAAATGGTTTGGTCTTTGTAAATCAAGTTATGATGGGAACATTTCTTGATGCATGGATAAGCGTGTAATGATAATTCATGATAAGTTAAGATTAAGATTATTGGATCTTAGGCATTGATATAAATTTTATTTTATTTTATTTCTGGTTGATTGCCAACTGATTGTGATTATCAATGGGTTAGACATGTCTCATTTATTTCTAATTAGTGGACATATGTAAATTGTTTACAATGCAACATTTATTGTAGCCGGTTAGCCGATTTGATGAGCTCCCAGATGATTTTGATCCAAGCGGGAGGCTTCCTGGATCTTTTGATGATGGTGACCCGCAAACTACTAATCTATATGTTGGGAATCTGTCACCACAGGTGAACAATTTTTTGTCTTAAGCCCTTTTGTTTTTCCGTTTATCGTTTATTTCTTTCTTTAATGTATGTTTGAACTTTTCTACCTGTTGGCTTAAATTTTTGTATAAATTATATCGATGAAAAATCTTCTATTACTAGAGAAGTAATGCCTTGTAATTTATTAATTTCGTTGTTTAAATCGCATCACATGATAGGTTGATGAGAATTTTCTTTTGAGGACTTTTGGGAGATTTGGCCCTATTGCCAGTGTGAAGATAATGTGGCCTCGTACAGAGGAAGAAAGGAGAAGGCAAAGGAACTGTGGCTTTGTTGCCTTCATGAACAGAGCAGATGGACAGGCTGCAAAAGATGAAATGCAAGGTTTGAACCTTAATATACATTACTCTTATATTCTGCTTTGGCAAAATGCTTGCTGCATGTGAATTCTTGTGCTTTGGGTTGTTGGCTCTTCAGTGCTATCATTGGGCAATCTAGATACCTACTGAGGCATATTAGCCCTAAACTAGACAGCCTAAAATTCTTTGGCACTTTGGCTTGGTGATTGGTGGAGATCCTATATTTGAAGGGAGAAGCATACTCGTGGAAGTGTTAGAGAAGGAAATGAAGATGGCCATAAAGAAGCTACACATATTATGTAGTTTTATTGCAGGATAAATGTACTTTTTGTAGCATTAGTAATGTTTTATTCTTTACTTTTTCTGTGTTAAATTGAAGATTTTTCGGTGAAAAATCTTATTATTTTGTGTTAAAGGATCATTGTGTTTCTTTATTTGCAAGAAAGTGCAATGTCGGTTTGAATTGTTGAAACAGAAGTAGAATTCTTAATATGAACTTGATTCTTTATGCTGTGTTGCATTTACTGGGGAATATTGGTTTGCCCTCTGGTCTGCACTATTTTTTTTATTCCTTCACATGTTTTTACTCTATACGAATGTGTATTATGTGGTGGTTTTATTTTTTAATTTTTTTAATTTTTTAACATTTCTCTCATTTCTTTGTTCCAAAATCATAAATTGTCAATATTGTTTAGTTATTATTTTGTTTCAAACAGAACTGTATTTCTTGATTCCTTTTCTTTTGTTTTTATTGCCAGAGAATAATTGTTACAATCAAGATTTTCTTTTCACCAGGTGTTGTTGTTTATGAATATGAGTTAAAGATAGGGTGGGGTAAGTCTGTCTCTCTTCCAGCACAAGCACTTCCTGCTCCTCCACCAGGACACATGGCCATCAGGAGTAAAGAGGTTAGTCATTACTTCATCCTTTATACACCCTTTTCCTTCTTGTATTTTATACTTTGACTATTGAACGTGTTAAGAAGCATTGCTTGGAAGGAGAATTTGAGACAAATCCTTGAGAATACTTTTGCCTCTTGTATTTTATAGTTCTAAAAAAATTAAGAATTAACTATTAAGTTTTCTGCTTGACCAAGAGTTTTAAAGCTTTGAGGATGTTTTGTTGACAGGGTGGCACTGTGATATTATCCGGTCCAGATGGTCCGCCAGTGACTTCTGTTACGAATCAAAACTCTGAGCTGGTAGGCCGCCAACTGAATCATTTCTATGTCTATTCATTTGACTTATTTTACCAATATCTTCAGTCGATTTCAGAATATGAAATAAACTATATCTGTGTAGATCATCTTGTGTATCATTGGCAAAAATTTCATTATTGTTTATTGTTAAGATTTACCCCTTTTGCCATGGCCAGAAAGCTTTTGGCCACTATTTCTATTTACTTTCATTTATTAATCTAGCAATAAATATAGAATCAGCTGGCTTACATAGAGGTTTTATGAATGAATTTCAGAAAAAGTTCTCAAGTGTGATCTACGTATCACTAGCAGTGTACCGATATAATTTTTACTTAGTTTTATTCACTGTGGGATAACACCCTATTTTTGTGTATTACTATAAAACACTACCTACAGTAAAAATTATACCCCTAGGATCGTAGTATGTGGCTTATTTAGCATTTTTGTAACAAAAATAAGGAAAATGGCTTCCTTATGCGGCGAATATGTCTAAAAATATCGGATTTTCTTTTATTCTGTTTCCCTTCCTCTGGTTCGGTTTGGCTTCTCTTGTCCACGTTTGGGCGTTCTGTAAATGAAACTTAGAAAAAAAATTGAGAAGGAAGGACGCACCGTCATAACATATATTATATGATGTATCACCACCATTCATTCATCCATCCACATACATAATACATGGCCAATTTGCTCCCATGCGTAAACACACCCATTATATATTTCAATATTCAAATAATCCATATTTACCTTTATATTCTATTATCTTGTTTGCAATTTCTCTCAACACCAACGTACCAGCATCCACATTTTCTTTCAGTTTTTCTTTTCTAGCCTATTGCAACACGACCTATATATTAATGTATATGTATATATATTTATATACTCATTGTTTATGTGTCTATCTTATTATCATCATCATCATCATCATCATCATCATAAGGGGTTGTTACAATCTTTCCAACTAAGTAAATTTCTTCCCCAGAATTAAAAAGAAAAGGAATTTACCTCAAGTACGGGTTGGCTAAGAGCCGCCTTGCTAAATGAGACCAAAAAAAAAAGATGTTCGCTTTAACATATTATGGACTTGTTATGGACTAGCTGCCAGCCTTTTTGACTTGCATATTTGTCTTTTTGTAAATTGTTTGCATTTCATGTTTTCCATGTTAAGGCGATGTGTTATAAATGTGAAAACTGGAATTACTGGACTTGTTTTATCTTGTTTTAACATGCCTTTTGTTTATTATCTGGTGCAAAGCTTTCTTCCTAAAAGCTTCATTGCTGATTTGACTGTTGATGTTCAGGTTCTTACTCCAAATGTCCCTGATATAATGGTGGTTACCCCTGATGATGATCATCTGCGTCATGTCATTGATACCATGGCTCTGCATGTTCTTGATGGAGGATGTGCTTTTGAGCAAGCTATAATGGAGAGAGGACGTGGGAATCCGCTTTTTAGCTTTTTATTTGAGCTTGGCTCAAAAGAGCATACTTACTATGTATGGAGGCTGTACTCCTTTGCTCAGGTACATCCTGGTATTATCTTGCTTGAAAATTCATCATTTACCTTTTCGTGTTACAAAAAACTATACACAGACCATATGCAATATTTTTATAACTTTATTTTGTAAAAATATAGGGTGATACACTTCAGAGGTGGCGAACAGAGCCTTTCATCATGATAACTGGAAGTGGAAGGTAATCAAAATTATACAATCACTTGAAATGAGATATCAGTGATGTTATACACATTTCTGGTGGATCCAACTTATTTTTAACTGGTGTGCATTTGTGTATTATAATTAATATGTTAATCCTTCAACTAAATTTTAAAATAAAAGATAACCATAAGATTTAAAGTGGTAAGTGTGGAACTTTGCGAAAATGATTATACATGACCTCTTCAAATATTTGCATTATGTATGGGTCAGATTTCTGTGTTTTACATTTGTATGGGCTTACAAATCAGAATGTACAAATCAAAGCTTCATTTTTCTGTGTGTATATAATGTCTCTAATGAAAGATAGGTCTTGGGTCAGCAGTAAGTATTTCTCCATTGTGACTTAAAGGTCATGAGTTCAATTGTGAAACAGTATCTTCTCATTGTTGGGGTAGGGCTGTGTCCATAAACCTTTCCACCCTGCAATGAAGGCTTGTGCACTGCATGTCCTTTTGTTTTTTTTAATCCTTGATGTGATATCTATTTTAATACTGTTTTCAGATGGATACCTCCCCCACTGCCTGTTGCCAAGAGCCCAGAGCATGAAAAGGATGCAGCTACCACATTTGCAGCTGGAAGAAGTAGGGTAAGGTCATTTTATTTGTTTATTTTTCTGTCTTATCACTTTTGCTTTGCATTGGAACAAAGGATTTTCCCCCCACTGATTTAGCCATTTTTTCCCCTGTTCTACAGCGGGTTGAACTTGAAAGGACATTGACAGATCCGCAGAGGGATGAGTTTGAAGATATGTTGAGGGCTTTAACATTGGAAAGAAGTCGGATAAAGGAAGCTATGGGATTTGCTCTTGATAATGCTGATGCAGCTGGGGAGGTAATGCTGTTATGCACTGCACCTCTCGAATCTTTTTTCTTTTTGTTTTGTTTTTGTTTTTTCAGTTTTTGCGGGTTCTCAAACTATTCTTAGATTGCCACTTTTTAAATGGCTTCTGCAGTTCCATCCAGTTCCTATTAAAATTCAGGGTTTAGTTTGGTTAGGACATATGATATTGTTACTTTTGTCAAGGCTGATTTCACACTATACTATCGCTAGCATTAAATTCTTAACTTAAGTGCAAATTTGTAGTATTGTTCATGTGAAATTTTTTTTTAAGAAACCATGTGATATTATTGTTATTCTTATTTGTACATACCTTGGAACTTGCAGGTAGTTGAGGTTCTAACGGAATCCTTGACCCTTAAGGAGACTCCTATACCAACTAAAGTTGCAAGGCTAATGCTTGTTTCTGATGTCCTCCATAATAGTAGTGCTCCTGTAAAGAATGCATCTGCTTATCGTACAAAATTTGAAGCAGCCTTACCTGATATAATGGAGAGCTTTAATGACTTGTACTGCAGTATCACTGGAAGGATTACTGCTGAAGCCCTGAAGGTGAGCTGTTTCTATCATACACATTATTGGTGTTTTGTATATGTTTTCTGAAGATGTTAACATATTCTTTTTACCTGTATAGGAGCGTGTTCTGAAAGTTCTCCAAGTATGGCAAGACTGGTTCCTCTTTTCAGACGCTTATGTAAATGGCTTAAGAGCTACCTTTCTTAGATCCAGTAACTCTGGTGTGACCCCATTTCATTCCATATGTGGGGATGCACTAGAAATTGAAAATAAAACCAACTCCGAAGAATTGGCCGAAGGGAATAAGCTAAACCAAGATGCTGCATTAGCTATGGGTAAAGGTGCTGCCATGAAGGAATTGTTGGGTCTTCCTCTTGGTGAGCTGGAAAGACGATGTAGACATAATGGACTCTCTCTTTTTGGTGGTAGGGAAGTCATGGTTGCAAGGTTGCTTAGTCTGGAAGAGGCAGAACGACAGGCAAATGAATTTCGAGATGATGATCTTAAATATAGACAGAGCCATTCACTTTCTACTAGATACTCGAAGGATGACAGCAGCTGGAATGGAAATCATGGTGCACAGAGAGAAGTCTACCATGGAATAGAACCAATAGGTTCTTCAGGTTGGAATCACTATGGGGAGGACGTGATTGAACAAGAGGGTAAGAGCTCTCAAAGTATGGCCCCAATTTCTCTTCCACAGTCTGAGCTGAAAGCCTCTGCTAGGAAAGAGAAGTCTGATCCAATTTTGCCAGTCTCAAAATGGGCTCGGGAAGATGATGGCAGTGATGACGAAGACAAGGGAAGTGCTCAGGGTCTTGGTCTTAGTTACTCATCTTCTGGAAGTGATGGCCTTAGTAGGGCTGATGAAGCAGAGGTTGCAGCTGATGTAGGTGTTTCATCACAGCCAGATATTGGTATGAATGAGGAACAAAGGTAGATTTCTAGGGCAAAGCATTCATTCTCATAATAGGTTTCTTCTAGTTGTAATATAGTTTTCTGAAATTCCTTTGCGTGACTATGATTATGTGCTCCAGACAAAAGCTACGTCGTTTGGAGGTTGCTTTGATTGAATACCGTGAGTATCTTGAAGAACGAGGAATCAGAAGTCCCGAGGAAATTGAGAAGAAAGTGGCAATACATCGCAAACGACTGCAATCTGAGTTTGGAATTTCTGACCCTAATGACGATGCTCAAGGGCACAGTAAGTACTTAAATTTTGAGTAAAAAACAGAATATGAAAATTGTCTTATAATGAGCAAATTTGCAAATCAATTCCTATTGAAGTTGCTGGCCTTGTTATATGATATAGAATGTAGAGAAATTAAAAACACATTAACTAAGTCTTATAGAAATATGAATTTTGAGATGGATATGTTGTAAAATTTGAAAAGATAAAAGTGGAAATGAGCACCCTAAATGGGGAGGAATAGCACCAATTAGAGATAAAATGAGAGAAAACCATGCAAGACAGTTTGGACATGTACAACTTAGGCCTTCAGATGTATTGGTTAGGAAGAGTGGCCTATTAAGACTAGATGTTAACCATAGCAGTAGAGGTAGATCTATTTCGTGGAGGGAGATGTAATTGGTGACAATTAAGAAAAAAAAAGTTCTAGTAATTTGAATACTGACTTACACAGCCCATGATGGAGTGTAGTGGAGGAAGGGGATTTTAGTGCCCGACCCACGTAATTGGTAGAAGGCTTAGTTGAGTTGAGTTAAGCTCAGCTCACATGTAACGTAATATGCATGATTCCCTCCCTACTGCCCTTTTTGACCCCATCTATTTTGGAAAATTTGCATTTCCAAAAGTCTTGTCAGTTTGGTTTTTCATAATGCTTGTGTACCTCGTATACTACTCTTAAATGCTTGCCTGACTTTTCAGTCCCCTTTTTCTTTATTAATATTGTTGATGCAGAATTTTTAAGTAGAAATGCCTATACAAAAGATTAACCAAACTCAAATTATAGGGGAAAAAGCAATGGAGAGTAAACTGGGGAGGAGCTTGGACTAAGCTTCTCATCACCTCCTGAGATCAGGATGCGTTCTTTCAGATTGTACTGTGACCTTCCTCACCTCATGTGATGGGGAGGAAAAATGGAAAATAGAAAATAAAATAAAGCAAGGTTGATATTAGGAGCACTGGTGTGGTGTGTGCCTAAAACCCTCTGATACTTAAGTTAGAGTTGTATTCATTTTCTAAAGACAATGGCATAAGATTAAAAGTAGAGAATTCTGGAGGCAAAGCTTTTTAAGCTGTCTTTTGATGTACAATAGAGCTGTATTTGATTATTTATAGTAGATGTGGATATCCCTTAAGGAAAAGTGGTTCCTAGGAATGCATTGCTAATTCCAGCAATCCAGGGGTCTGAAATTGTCAGACAAAGGCCCTAGAGTGCTCATTGAAGGGCCGAGATGAAGTTTCCTGTTATTTGTGTCATCTTCTTGCTTTGAGCCCAAGCTTGTGTCTTGACAGAGGCTCTGCACTGTTGATAAGGGCCCCTATTATTATTCTTGGTTCAAC
>JAJIYU010003244.1:0-27396 GCA_030144865.1 Tinospora cordifolia | reverse complement strand
TTGGTTTAGCATCCTTCTTTGCAAACAACTGTCTGATTGCCGCATGATCAGTGAAAACTTTGACATGTGAGCCCACAATGTATGATCTGAACTTGTCACAAGCAAAAACAACAGCTAGCAACTCCTTTTCAGTGGTTGGTTCTTTTGAGCATCATCTAATGTTTTGCTTGCATAATAAATGGCTCTGAACATTCTATCACGCCTTTGTCCCAAAACTGCTCCTACTGCAAAATCACTAGCATCATACATGATTTCGAATGGTTCTCCCCAAACTGGTGTTGACATTATTGGAGCAGTTGTCAAGGCTTTCTTAAGTGTGTTAAAGCATCAACACACTCAGCTATGAAGATAAATTCAGTCTCCTTTTTCCAACAATTGGCATAGAGGACAAGTTATGTGAGAGAAGTTCTTGATAAATCTTCGATAAAACCCTGTGTGCCGCAAGAAACTCCGCACCTCATGCACTGTTGTTGGTGGTGGACAAATTCTCTATGGCTTGAATTTTTGCTTTATCAACTTCTTGGCTATTAACAGAAACTCTATGGCCCAACACAATGCCTTCCCAAACCATGAAGTGACATTTCTCCTAATTTAAGACTAGATTCTTTTCTTCGCACCGGGAGAGAACTCGTTTCAGATTGTTGAGACATTGTTCAAATGTCTCACCAAACACTGAGAAGTCGTCCATGAATACTTCCATGATGTCTTCAATCATATCAGCAAATATTGCCATCATGCATCGCTAGAACATTGCTGGTGCATTGCATAGGCCGAATGACATTCTCTTAAATGCATAAGTGCCATATGGACAAGTGAAAGTAGTCTTTTCTTGATCTTCTGGTGCAATGATTATTTGATTATATCTAGAATATCTATCCAAGAAACAGTAGAAATCATGTCCAGCAATACGATCCAGCATTTGATCAACAAAAGGTAAAGGGAAATGATCCTTACGAGTTGTTTTGTTCAGCTTCCGATAATCTATGCAAACACGCCATCCTGTTGTTGTTCTTGAAGCTATGGACTCTCCTTTTTCGTTTGTAATCACAATCATTCCCCCTTTCTTAGGCACAACATGAATAGGGCTAACCCATGGTGAATCTGATATAATATAGATGATTCCAGCTTTTAGCCACTTCATAACCTCTTTCTTCACTACTTCTTTCATAATAGGTTTGAGCTTCTGCTGATGTTCCACCGTTGGTTTGTCTGAGTCCTCTATGGCCCAACACAATGCATTCCCAAACCATGAAGTGACATTTCTCCCAATTTAAGACTAGATTCTTTTCTTCGCACCGGAAGAGAACTCGTTTCAGATTGTTGAGACATTGTTCAAATGTCTCACCAAACACTAAGAAGTCGTCCATGATGTCTTCAATCATATCAGCAAATATTGCCATCATGCATCGCTGGAACATTGCTGGTGCATTGCATAGGCCGAATGACATTCTCTTAAATGCATAAGTGCCATATGGACAAGTGAAAGTAGTTTTTTCTTGATCTTCTGGTGCAATGACTATTTGATTATATCCAGAGTATCCATCCAAGAAACAGTAGAAATCATATTCAACAATACTATCCAGCATTTGATCCACAAAAGGTAAAGGGAAATGATCCTTACGAGTTGCCTTGTTCAGCTTCCGATAATCTATGCAAACACGCCATCCTGTTGTTGTTCTTGAAGCTATGGACTTTCCTTTTCGTTTGTAATCACAATCATTTACCCTTTCTTAGGCACAACATGAATAGGGCTAACCCATGGTGAATATGATATAACACAGATGATTCTAGCTTTTAGCCACTTCATAACCTCTTTCTTCACCACTTCTTTCAAAATAGGACTGAGCCTCTGCTAATGTTCCACCGTTGGGTTGTGTGAGTCCTCCATTAAGATTTTATGCATGCAAATGGCTGGACTTATCCCTTTGATATCTTCAATAGTCCATCCTAATGCAGATTTATGCTCTTGTAACACCTTTAACAACTTTCCTTCTTGAACAGGTGCAAGTGAGGAGGAGATAATAATTGGAAGTGATTTGCTTTCATCCAAAAATGCATATTTCAAATGCTCCGGTAGCTGTTTCAACTCCATTTCCTTAGGAGGCTCTTGAACAACTTCAGATGACTGATTTTCAGGAAATTGTTCCTCTTTACTGTGGAATTCTGGTGCGCTTGCTTCTAAGGCTAGCACCACAAGCTGCTCTTCTTTTGTCATAACTTCAGGAAATTTCAATGAACGAGAGATGCTTCCTACCAACTCATCTTGTGAGCTTAGTGCCTCCACTACCTTGCCAATGTAAGAGTTTAGGATCTCCATCCTGTTGCATTCATGTAAATCACTAGGATATTGCATTGCCTTGTACAGATTAAAGATCACCTTCTCATCATTAACTCTTAAAGTTAATTCTCCCTTGTGTACATCAATGAGAGCATGCCCGGTAGCTAGAAACGGTCTTCCAAGGATAAGTGGTATTTCGCAATCTTCTTCCATGTCTAGAACCACAAAATCCACTTGAA
Source organism: Tinospora cordifolia (assembly GCA_030144865.1). NCBI lineage: Eukaryota > Viridiplantae > Streptophyta > Magnoliopsida > Ranunculales > Menispermaceae > Tinospora > Tinospora cordifolia. Next base: position 24,879 of record JAJIYU010003244.1, on the reverse strand, counting down.
ATATGAACTTATCTACCTAGACCAACACATCCTCAACCACTCCTTTTGGATGTGTTAAAGATCTATCCGCTAGTTGAAGAGTGATGGTTGTTGGCTTGATTTCTGTCATTCCCAATCTTTTACATATCGCCAAAGGCATCAGATTTATGCTTGCTTTGAGATCACATAGTACCTTCTCAAAAATTTCAGACCCAATATTGCAAGGTATAGTGAAGCTACCCAGATCTTTCAACTTTTGAGGAAGCTTCTTCTGTAGGATGGCACTGCATTCTTTAGTGAGCTTGACTGTTTCAAAATCCTCCAGCTTCCTTTTCTTGGACATGATGTCCTTCATAAACTTTGCATAATTTGGCATTTGTTGCAAAGCTTCAGGAAATAGAATGTTTATATGGATTTTCTTAAACATCTCCAAAAATTTAGCAAACTCTTCATCCATCTTCTTTTTCTGAAACCTTTGAGGAAAAGTTAAGGGTGGAGTTTCAGAAATTCTGCTCTCTTGATTTGCTCTTACTTTGGCATTCCCTTTTAATGATGCCGGTTCTTCATGTTGACTTATGGATGACTTTGGCACATCTATCTCATTACTAACAACTCCCTCAGCTTCATTAGGTAGTATACTTGGATTTGGAGGACCCGCTACCTCTTTGCCACTCCTTGTAGTAACCGCCTTGTAGCTCTCCTTTGGATTTACTTGAGTATCACTTGGAAAAGAGTTTCGCTGTTGGTTTGACACTATTTGTGCTAATTGCCCCACTTGTGTTTCCAAATTTTTAACAGTAGCATTAATGTTTCCAACCAGAAGTTCAATTCCGGAAACTCTTGTGTCATTTTTATCAACCCTACCAATCAACTCTTTGAAGAATCTTGAGTGCATACTCATCATTTCATCAAGTTTATCCTCCAAAGATGGCTTCTTATCTTGCAAAGGCTGTTGATTGACAAATCCTGGAGGCATTTGACCATTTCTGTTATTTGCATATGAGAAATTCTCATGGTTTTTCACACCTGGATGGTAATACTTTGGGACATTATATCCCCCAGCTGGTGCTTGATACCCGTTGAATCTGTTCATTGCATTCATCTGTTCAATTGAAGCTTCTCCATGATAGGATGACTTATTTGCTTCAGCAATGGAGTGCACTTGTTGATGTTGTTGAAGTTTTGCTCCACTATTCTTTTCTTCCACCAAATTCAACCGATGTGTCATTGCTGCTATTTGGGCATGCAAGACACTGATCTCATCAACTTCATGAATTCCCACTTTCTTAGCTGTACTTCTTTCTGTACCATGTCCATAAGCATTAGCTGCCATGTCTTCAATCAGTTGATTTGCTTCTGTAGTTGATTTCCCCATCAAAGATCCTCCAGCTGCTGAATCTACCAAGGTCCTTGTGGGCGGTGTAAGTCCACTATAAAACATCTGAATTTGAAGCCAAGGTAGATAACCATGTTGTGGGCAATGCCTTAGTAGGTCTTTAAATCTCTCCCAAGCTTCATATAAAGACTCAAACTCAAATTGTTTGAAAGAGCTAATCTCCCCTCACAGCTGATGCACTTTGGCTGGCGTGACAAACTTTTGTAGAAACTTCTGGCCCATTTCTTCCCAAGTTGTGATACTTCCTGAAAGCAAGGTTTGCAGTCAGCTTTTTGCTTTATCCCTTAAAGAAAAGGGAAACAGTCGCAGCCTAAGCTGGTCTTCAGTTACTCCATGGATTTTTACAGTATCACATATTTCCATGAAGGAGTTTAGATGTACCATTGGATCCTCCACAGCTGAGCCTCCAAACTGTTGTTGCTACACCATGGTGATCAAGGACGTTTCGACTCAAAAGTGTTTGCATTAATGGGTGTCCTTGCTATGCCTGAGTAGTTGTTTAAAACAAGCTTGAAGAAGTCTCGTAATGGTGCCTCGCCATTATTACCAACACCCGAACTACCGCTTTCAGCCATGTTTGATGCACGTTCTTGAGCTTCCAACCGAATCTGACTTATTGTTTTCAGCAAATCTGAATTGTGGTGGTCACTAGGACGTTTACTCATACAAGCCAGAACACAAAAACGCAAACAGATCAAGTGTATTCAATGCATTATTTAGTAATGATAAGATAAATCAATTAATAAGTAATAATAAAATAAGATATCGTCTTGACTAAAACCAAACCAAATTCAACTGGTTTTAAAAACACTAACACCGTTTATCCCCGACAACGGTGCCAAAAACTTGTTAGCAACCCCGCAAGTATACGGGATCGCAGTAGTAATAACCGGTAAGACCGGGTATCGTCCTCAGGGAAAAAGGGTTGCTTTTGCTTTCTAATACCAGATTTACTATCGATCACAGTTTTATCAAGACTAGATTGGATGTGATTGAATTAATTTTAACTCTAGAAACTGTTCTAAACAAAAATAATTGTTAATGTTAAGAATTCAATAGATAAACATGTCTAGGATAGTGAATGCCGCTGCTTAGTTTGTAAATCTTTGTTGTAGTTATGAATTAGCTAATCTATGAGCTATAGCATCAATTGTTGAAATCCTTTCCCAAAGTATTTCAACACTCGCTAGATTTGTTTTGTCAAACCCTCTTCCAAGGCGTTCACTTAACAATCTATGTGTTTTGTACAACAATCCCTGTGCAACTCCCTAGATTGGTCAACAATCTCCTGATTAATCAACCAGTCTAAGTCTAGATTGTGATATCCACCCTTTAGGCTTCTATCCCGAGATAGACCAAAGTATTCAGTTCAATACATCTATGGCTAGTAAACATAAGGCTTTAAGTCTACACAATAAGGAATAGAATCTATAACTCAACAACTACAATTAGATATTACAAACCATGCTTTGAACATCACATCCCAGACAATAAAACTGATTAGCTAGACATGAATTCAAAGGAAATCATCAAATTAAATTCAAAGAAGCAATACATACTCAAATCTCTTTAACAATCTTCAAATCTCAATAAAAATCTAGTCTTTCATGTCTTACTAGTCATCATAGTGATTTTTCTTCGATCTTCGGTCCTCCTGACTCTAATTACCCTTTTCTATTTATAGTCCCGCACTAAAAAACCTAAAAAATATGAAAATCTCGCTAGATAATCGAGTGACCGTAGTCCATGACTTTTGATGTCAAAACTCAGGAATTTTCATGTTCTGTCCACTGTGGTCTGTGTTGTCTTTGTGCAAATCACATTCTGGTGACCGTGGTCTCCTGTGTATGGGCCGCGGTCACCAGTGCAATATGTGCTGGTTCTGTTCTTCTGTTGTTATTGCGGTCTTCAGTTCTTGGACCGCAGTCTACTAGTATTTGCTCTTGGTTCCATCTCTTATTTGCCTTCTTCTGATGCATTCTTCTGTGTGCTTCAACCTGTATCTTGCAATGCACTCAATTCCTTTCCCAGACAACATTTTCTCATAGAAGAATATCAAAACTATAGAAAACAAGGCTTAAAAGTTATTAAACAATGTAAATCCCTAACTAAATGCAACTATTACTAATTATGCAATTCTTTACTTATATTTTCTCTTATTTCCTATAAAATGCATCATTTTGCCTATTCTAATGTTAGTTTGATATGCAACTAACACATGCTTTATAATTGAAATCAAGCCTAAGCATGGAAACTAAGCATGACATGGTATCATGAATGCTTAAAACATGCATACATGATAAACTGAATTTAAATCATGATTAAACATGTTGAAAACTGAAACTAAACATGCTGAATTGAAAATAAAAGATGTATGAATATGATAGAAACTCAAACTTGCAAATTAGAAGTGTAAGAAATCCCATTGACCATATGAAACATTTTCTGAAAATTTCAGCGGAGGTTCCTTTCTTCAACACGTTTAGTACTTCAAAGACAACTCAAAAACACTTAAGTAAACACCAAAGCACTCAAGAATACTCTAAGATCACTCAAGAACAAAAGGGTTGCCAAGAAGAAGGCTAGAACAAGTTAAGAGGGAAGTGTCAACTCTTGCTTTGGGATGAAGAAGTAGTGTGCACAAGGGGGGTTTACATAGATTTTTAAGAAGCTAGGTAGACATCTTGGGCAACTCACAATTGAGCAACTTTCCATTGCTAAAGGGGATAGGTTGCATAGATTAGGGCAAGTGTGCTCATTAGGGTTTCCTAATCATGTTTGCACAAAATCTTTGGATCTTTCTTTGTTTCCTTCATGTGTGTGAACACAAATCAAATTTAAAACAACTTCTAAACCATTTAGGACATCCATCTAGATCAGATTTTTTGCTCATGACATGTTTCCTAATTAATTCATTTGCTTGGGTATGGCACATACATTTCACATTTGCTTGGGTATGCGTCATGGGAGTATACACACTAGGGTTTTCAGTTGGCTTGGTTTCTATGGGTGGTGTGCATAAATCAGCAAGCAAATCTTCTTTGGATGTCAAGATTAGAGAGCATCTAAGGTTTAGAAACTTCTAATTAGGTTTGCATAAGCATAACTAACAGCTAGGGTTTTACAATGGAGGATATGATGGTCATTCCCCTTATGTGTGCTAAGATTAGGGTATCTTTTAATTTAGGAAACTTTCCCATTCCCTTTTCTTTGGACGTTTGAACATAGATAGGGTTGTGAGCACCTTATCAAATGTGATCATGGGCTGGTTTCTTATCTTGGAATCATTTCATTTCCTCAAAATTCAGCAACTTCCCTTTTTGTTCCTATGAGACATCAAGGTTATGGTGTACATGGGCACACATGATTGTGTTCATGGGACTTCTACTTGTGATTACCTGGGATGTTTTTGGTGTGTAGAGTATGATCACATGTCATCTAACATTATTCCCCATGTGACTTGAACATACTTAGGGGTGCTCATCCATTTTTGAGTCTACATGAATTTAAAATAAATTCATAACTCTCATATGGTTGGGATTTTAGCACTTTTGGGTTCACATGAATTCACGTCTTCTAATTGGCTAGGTTTTTTTTCCCATTTCCTTTCCTAATTTAAATTCCCTTGATGCTTACCAGTTAAATGAACTCTTAATTGTGCAAACAAAATGAATTTTGGGTGACTAGGTCATTCGAGGTGTTTACTTCATTTCATTTCGTTCCCTTTTCTTAAATTTTACTCCTTTGAAAGGTTTTCGATCAAATTTGGACGTGCTAATTGATTCTAGAATTGGATTGGACTTCATTTGTCATCTCATTTCGTTTAGTACAAAATTTCAGGGTATTACAACTATGTGCTCACCCTTTCCTCTTTTATTTTTCAGGGGATTGAATCATGAAGACCACTAAAATTAGATAGGGTTTTAAATTTGGAATTTATATGTAAGGACATGTTGCCCAAATTTTGGTTGTTTAAATTAAGACTTCCACTGAATTTAGTTCTAAATTTGAGCTAGGTGCTCTTTTATTATTTGAAATTCAAGTATGTACTTCTTTATTTTATTGAACAAATAAAGATAGGAACATTTCTTTTATTTCTCCTGTAATGGTCTTATTAAATAAATTGGGTTGTGTGCCATTGTGAATTAGTAAGACTTGGGATAATTAAAATAGAATATGATGCAAGTTGTGTACTTGTAAAAATAACATGACCCAACCCGCCTTGTGGTTAGAATTGAACCAAAGTCTCGGGGATTGAGGTGTTATATATCCCTCCCTTATTCTCTCATCACAACACCTTTCCCTTTGTTCTCTACATATTATTTTTCTTTTTTTTCCCTCTTCCACTTCACTTATTTCTTCTTCCTTTGTAGAAAAGGAAGGGATACATGGAAACGTTGAGTTTTCAGCTAGAAATAGGAGTTTGCACAATAGGTGTTTCATCTAGTAGGGGAATTATAACATTGTGATTAGCTTTCTTGTATTTCCTATGTATGTTTGGCATAAAATATATTTTTGACTTGCATAAAATTTTATATATAAAAGTATACTTACATGTTGAGAAAACATAAATAAAGAGACTTTTTATGAGAATATGAAATTTCACATTTTTGATCTATTTACTAAAGCTGAAGAGTTGTGATATTTGAATGCATGACTTGGAATTATAGGTTTTCGAGGTTGTATACTAGACCTGATTAATTATGATATTTTTGAGAATTTATAACATATGATATTAGTATTTGATAGCCATGCTATAAGGAAATGATATGTGAATATAAAATGATGAAACTAGAATGCTATTAAAATTTGAGTTTTTACCTTTTTATATTAATGACATGGCACACATACATAGTTTTGGATTTATATGATTGATTTAAAGCATGACTCACTGAGCCGCTATGTTTTTAGGGTCGACTATTCTTTCTTCACTAACATTACATATTACTAGTTCAGAATGGGGGAAAGGTTGGTAGTTAAATAATGTTGTCATTTTAATTAGGAATATTTTGATATTTCTTAAATTATGCATATTAAACTTTTGCAATGAAGAAAAGATTGTTCGACTTTGTATTCTATTGTGTACTATTAAGTTTCCACTTTGTTAATGGATGAATAAGGCTCAACAGTGGTCAGGCAAATTGGCTTACCAGAGTGAACTCATCAAACCATTGTACCGATCATGGCCTTCAAAAAGGGGTCTCGATGGACTTGGAATCAAAGCCTAGAGTTAGTATAGGCAAACATACTAGTGTTATGAAAGTGTTAAACTACTAGTAAACCTGGTGGATTTGGACGTACTAGATTTATCTAGAGAAGTTAACATAGGATAGATTCTCGATAATCTATTTTGGGTCCTAATGACATAGTGAGAGCAGTTACATGCTTGATTGATTTTTTTTAGGATAGCTGGTTGTTTCACATGGAGGCTTTAATGGCACAGACCTTGCGGCTGAGATAACCTCAACCATTTGTTAATGTAAGGGCCATTTCAGGGCCTAGAGTTGGGGAAAGATCCTAGGAAGCCTCTGCATCTGGTGTAAATATGGAGAAACAACATAAAAGTGCTCAACCATAAAGGAAAATGTACCATAAGAGCCTATTAGTAATGCAGGCAGGTTAGGCATGAAGCATTTGAATGCTTGTACAACAATTTGGGGAGTCTAACTTAGAGGCTTAGGGGGATATTTATTTTTTTTATGAACCTAGAAATGGATACTTGTTATTGTAAGGAAAAGAAATCAGATGAAATATGTACATATATATAGTGGAGGTCAATGCTTCCCTTGTTCTTAGCTTTTTTCTTCAAAATAGAAAGAGTCTATGTACTGTTTAGGGGAAAAGCTCCCCCTAAAACCTTCTCCCTCTAATCGGGGCAGCCCAGTCCTCCTCATTAAGAGGAGTCCTACTCTTCCCCTAGCTGCTCTTAAAATGAGTACATAGGTATAAACTTATAAACAACTATCGGTCAAGCCTAGACTCCTTATTTAGGGAGTCCAAGCCCTCCCTTGCACTTTTGCTAACTATGGGGCCGGGGGGCTGGGTGTAACACCCTAGTTTTTGGTCTTTTCATTTTTGTCACATCAGGTTACGCATGGAGAAACGCTCCCATTCTACATTAATTATCAATGCATGTGTCATCGTTGAGAATCGAAGCATTTTTTCCTCACATTTAAATCATATTAAACATCTTCTAGACACACTAGAACACACATGAATGATTCATCGATCCTCTGAATAGATCAAGAGGTAACCCATGGTAATGTATAGAGATAATCAAATAAATGAACCATTAACTTCAACATTTAAAACTACTTAAAACATGAAACAAAGTTTCCAAATGGAATATCTAAAGCATGGCCTCTGTGGCAAAAATCTAAACCATAAAGGAAATTAACAATTTTAAATATGTCTAGAGGGCCATATGCCTAGTCTAAACCTTATATTCAAGTGAAAGTATCATAAACAACCTCCATAGTGAGGTTTGCAGCTAACTAATAAGATATCCTGAATATGTTGGTCAACAGGCGTCGCCTCAAATGTCACCTGAAATGACAAAGTGGGGTGAACTCGAAAGCCTAGTGGATCATACATAGTTTATCAATAGCATTATTTAAATCAGACACAGAAATGAAATCACTTATCATACATTGAGTGTTTCAAACATTTGATTGTCCATCAGTCATTAATTCAAACTGAGAGGCTTAACCCCGGTGTTCTCTCATCATAATCAGATCAAACGGAAAGAGGAAAAATGTAATATATGCCAAACTCCAATAGGATATAGGAACACACCCATCACCCAACCTAGGAACGAAAGATACATCCATCGCTCTATCTCCAAGAACTAAAATCACACCCATCGTTCTACCATCAGAAACTAAGGACAAACCCATTATTCCAATCATGAGAACACCTACGGTGATCCCCCGTGGACCACTGCTATGGTACGTGGTTCAAATCTTAATTTAATGTGATCGAGATTATACCACCACTCATTTCATCATGATAAGCATGTACATCATTTCATCATAGATTATACATCACTTGTTCATGAAAATCAGACATGTTAATCAACTCATGATATCTAGGGCATGTATATTCTCATCTCATATTATAAAGGCATGTAATCATCAAACATCAATAAAGTGATCATGTTATTCAACATTCATGTAAAACATATGAGGTCATGACATCAATCATTATTTTAGCTTACCCTAGCATGCTCATAGGCATTCAATGTGTTTTAAATGGACTACATGTTCAACATTAACAATTAAAATAATACTAAAGAGAAAGGTAATCGCTTCTACCTGTTGTTTTGTTCCCTTGGACCCTCTTCTTGTTGCTTCAATAGCCTCGAAACCTCAACCTTTCAAGATTAAAGCTATTTTTCTTAGTTTTTGATACAATTCTAAATAGATCAGAATCTAATGATTACTTAGTCACGGTGGTGTGTATTATGAAAAAGAATCTCAATAGATATGTAATAGTGTGTTTTCCCCTCTTGTATACTGCGGTCGAAGAGAGGGGCACTACAGTAACTAGAATATATAGATGAGGGGTACAGAGAAGAAGCCAATGCATTATCAAGGTAATGCTACGCATTATCATGGTTTCTAGGATGCATGTGCGTGATATGTGAATAGGGTCTCAAACATGTTACCATGGTAGACTATCGCGGTGACCAAAGAGCCCTAATCGCACCATCGCGATAGGCTACCATAGTAGTCTATGTACATCAATTACACTTTCTTGGTAGTCACAAGATTTTTGAGAAAAAACTAGATGCTTATGCAAGTTCTTCTTTCCCTCATCCATGGTACTTTAATACAATAACTTAAGGTTCGAAACATGCACTATAATGTATAGAAGTATGTTATACCTTGATCTTACATGCCTCTTCCTTCGTTTTCCCTTCAAAAGGATGTCTTACACACTTCTAATGATCTATTATATAAAAGAGATGTGCATACACTTAGAAAACATGGAATAGTGGTGGGAATCAAGTATTCAGTGTGAGAACCGATGCTTACCTCATTTGTAGTAGTTTGTGAAGTTGTAGTAATCTAGTTCCTCATAGATTTGTGCAATTCTTTTTTACTCTTTGCTTGATAAATAGTTAGAAAAGGGTTTGGGATGGTTTAGAATCAATGTAGAATGGTTATGGACTGAGAAGAACTCGACCAATGGCAGCTAGGTAGGGTTTGTGGAAGGTCACGCGCGACTGTGCAACAGAATAATCGATAATTAGGGTTTCTACAAGTGAATAATATATACATAATCACCTACTATTGCGGTAACGAGACACATTACCACGGTAGTCATGCATTAGCGCGGTAGGCTACCACGATAGTCATGACTGCATTAAAGTTTTTAGGTTTTTCTCAGGTTTGCTCGCATTATTGTGGTAATCCCAATCATTACCGCGGTAAGTAGAGTCTTTTGTGTTATGTTTGTAGTTTCTTGATATTTATCATGTTATTTGAATTTATACTATTTTTATAGGTTATTTTGGATTCGTTAACACTTGCATTATATGATTGTGAAGAAACTTAAGCTTTCTCTTATTTATTTGAATTATTTATTTTGTAATAATAAATTCTAAAATTATGTAAAGGATTTATTGACTTTTGGGGTATTACACTAGGGCTAGGGGTTCTTCTCATATGAGTTATCTTATTTCAATGACCTATCTTTTGCCTGATATATACAAGTTATCCCTATGCATATACTACCCTACGTAAGGGATTTAATCATACAATGTAAGGCTCTATATATGCCATACACAAAGGTTAGGGTGAAGTAAGGGGGTATTAATTATAGTTAGCAGAAGAACAAGGGAGGGCCTAGACTCCCTAAATGAGGAGTCTAAGCCTGACTGATAGTTGTTTATAAGTTTATAAGTATGTACTTGTTTTAAGAACGACAAGGAGAAGAGTAGGACTCCTTTTAATGAGGAAGATTGGGCTGCCCTGATCAGAAGGAGAGGGTTTCAAGGGGAGCCTTCCCCCTAAACAATACACGAACTCTTTTTGTTTTAACGAAAAAGCTAGGAAAAAGGGAAGGACTGACCTCCCCTATATATATATATATATATATATATATATATATATATATATATATATATATATACACATATTTCTTCCCTCTTCTTTTGCTTATAATAACAAGTATCCATTCTAGGTTCAATTAAAAATAAACATCCCCCTAAGCCTCTAATCAAATGTTTTATGCCTGACCTATCTGCATTACTAACAGGCTCGTGTGGTACATTTTCTTTTATGGTTAAATCTTTTTTGGTTGTTTCTCCATATTTACACAAGGTGCAGAGGCTTACTGGGATCTTTCCCCAACTCTAAGCCCCGAAATGGCCCTTACATTGGCAAATGGTTGAGGTACTCTTAGCAATAATGTTTGTGCCATTAAGGCCTCCATGTGAAACAACTAGTTATCTAAAAGAAATTAATCGAACATGTAACTGCTCTCACTATGTCATTAGGACCCAAAATAGATTATCGAGAGTTAGTCCTACATTAACTTCTTTGGGTGAATCTAGTATGTCCAAATCCATCAGGTTTACTAGTAGTTTTCTAACACTTTCATAACACTAGTATGTTTGTCTATACTAACTCTAGGCTTCGATTCCACGTCTATTGGGACCCCTTTTTGAAGGCTATAACTAGTACAATGGTTTGATGAGTTCACTATAGCAAGCCAAGGTTGTCTAACCATTGTTGAGCTTTACTCATCCATTAACAAAGTGCAGACTTAATAGTAGACACTAGAATACAAAGTAGAACAATCTTTACTTCATTGCGAAAGTTTGATGTGCATAATTTAAGAAATATCAAGATATTCCTAATTAAAATGACAACATTATTTGACTACCAACGCTTTCCCCCTTCCTAAACTAATAATATGTAATGGTAGTGAAGAAAGAATAGTCAACCCTAAAACCATGGTGGCTCAATGAGTCATGCTTTAAATCAATCATATAAACCCAAAAGTATTTATAAAAAAAGTAAAAACTTGAATTTTGATAACAACATATTAGTTTCATCATTTTATATTCACATATCATTTCTTTATGGCATGACTATCAAACACTAATATCATGTGTTATAAATTTTCAAATATCATAATTAATCAGGTTTAGTGCACAACCTCAAAAACCCATAATTTCAAGTCATGCATTCAGATATCACAGTTCATCGGGTTCAATAAATAGCTCAAAAATGTGAAATTTCATATTATCATAAAAAGTCTTTTTATTTTTGTTTTCTCAACATATAAGCATGCTTTTAAATATAAAATTCTATGCACGTCAAAATATATTTTATGCCAAACGCACGTAGCAAGTACAAGAAAGCTACTCACAATGCTATAATTCCCTGGATGAAACACCTATTGTGTAAACTCCTATTTCTAGCAAACTCAACATATCCGTGTATCCCTTCCTTTTCTACAAAGGAAGAAGAAAGAAGTGGAAGAGGAAAAAAAAAGAATATGTAGAGAATAAAGCGAAAGGATTGTTGTTGTGATGAGAGATAGGGGAGGGATATGAGCCTTTTAAGTGATTTAAACCCATTGATCATTGGACATTTGGCTTGGGAGGATTGCAAATTTCTATTCATTGTTGCCACATGGTCATGCCCATCCAAAAAAAAAACCATTGGCTCCCTTTGTTTATTTATTCATCCATGTGTGTGACATTTTGAAAATAAAAAGGAATGTCATTTTTGTTAGAAAAATGGGTTGAAATGTGAGAAAAACTGAAAACATGTGTGTTACCATGGTAATGTGGGTCACTGCCACAATAACCAGGGTGTCAGCTAGAATTGGTGGACTATTGTCGTAATGGCCACGATTACCATGGTAATCTCCAAGATTGTAACAACTCGTATTTTCAACATTGAGTCGACGAGTTCAACATATATTTCATATATAAATTGATAAATTATGAATGAAAATACATGAGTTTATGGTGTTGTATAAGATTAATAATTTGTGTAAATAAGAAATAATAATAATAATAATAATAATAAATAAACAAATATGATGGGGAACTTAGTTAGAAAAGGAAAGAAAGAATGAAATACAACCATAAAGATATATATATATATATATATATATATATATATATATATATATATATAAGGTATAATAATAATAGTGCAGTCATTTTGGTGGTAAAATAATAATAATAATAAAATATATAAATATAAAGAATAAAGGAGTTGATTTGTTGGAACATGAAAAAAAAAGAAAAGAAAAATGAGAAGATAATGCGTGTGAGGTGGACATAAGAAGAAGTAGGAGAGAAATATCTCCTTATTAAATTGCATGGTGCCCACGAAATTAAAGGCTATATAAAGAGGTGATGGCTCCTCATTTCTCTCCTAAAGCACTCTCTCATTTTCTCATCCTCATCAATCGTGGAAGAATTAAAAAAAAAAGAGAGAGAAGGAAAAGAAAACCAGAGAGGGGAAATGAAAGGGAAGAAGAAAAGGAAGGAAAAGGCTACCTTTATTTTGAAAACCCATCATTTTGGATGAGCTAATTTTACCTCTTTTCAATACAAAATAAATATAAAAATTATAAATCCAAGTTTTTTTAGTGTAGTTTTCAATAGAAGTATTAGTCTATTGTGTGACTCAAAACTAGGGTGTATTTTTACTAAGATAAAACTAAATGTTATGTATATCATTGTGTTTATATCAATAAGTATAACATAGATATATAATTTATTTGTACTAATATCGGCCCTAAGAATTTATATGGTAATTATAAGCCGACAAATCGGGAGTATACATATTGATAATGAAATATTAATTGATGGGTACTGAAATATTAAAAATGAAATTTTAGACTCAAGGACACTAAAATTAGAATTTTTGGAGATCAATTGCTATATTAAATTTGCATTTACATAATATTAAATAAATGTATATAAGGTTATTTAATGTTAAATAATGAATAATGTTATATATATAATGTTGTATAACATAATGAAATACTTCATCTACAAAAAAATGCGTAACATAGGGAACAATTAAAATTTTCCTATTTACTATACTAAACTGCCAAAATTATGAAAAGGTTGGTTATTGTGTACCAAAAGTGAGACACATATAAACAATAAAAGTTTTTGGTATTTGGGTCGATGTGAGGAGCTTAATTGCACCATTTGACCTTGTTGAGCATGTCTGTGTCAGCAAATATTAGCCTTGATTAGAATTGGTTATTTTAACTAAAATTGACCAAATCAATAAATGCACCACAATTGATTAAGTCAATCCTTTAATTGACTAAATACCATAAAGTTAGATTTGGGCTAAGTTTTATACAGATATTAAGAAAAGCCACGTTGATTATGCGCGATCAAACGTTAGCGGGACGAGACCAGTTACGAGAGGAACACTGGGAGCTGAGCATTCTTATGAGTAGTTTTTTCTAATTTATCACTTAAACTTATTTATTCTATTCATAAATTGAATGTTATTACATATTGAAATGCATTCAAAATCTTTAAATGGATTTTTAAAGGAAAATGTGCACCGAATCTCGAGGTCTGAGGCATGAGTTAGGGTATTGGATGTAGTTGAGCATAGAGGACTAGATGTCGTCGCACCTGGAGGTACGTTTTGTGGGGGTCTTTCAATTGGCCCACTTATTGAGGATCTGAAGCTGCCATGCCAAGAGAGTAGTATTTCAGATTCCAGGGCAGCCTGTTGTGACCTTCCAGGGTAGTGCTTCAGATAGACCGAGGACCCTGGGTAGGATAGCGACACAGTCTAACATAGATACACTGGCCAGTACGATCACCACTGGTGAAGGACCTTCACAGCAGAGCATAGATGAGATTCCTGTTGTTAGAGATTTTCTTGATGTGTTTCCCGAGGACTTGCTTGGTTTGCCTCCCAAACGGGAGATTGACTTTATCATTGAGATTATTCAGGGGACACAACCCATTTCGATCCCTCCTTATCGGATGGTGCCTAAGGAATTGCGGGAACTGAAGGTCCAACTAGAGGAGTTGATGAGTAAGGGTTTTATTACCCCTAGTAAGTCACCTTGGGGTGCTCTAGTATTGTTTGTGAAGAAGAAGGATGGGAGCTTCCGCTTGTGCATTGACTACAGATAGTTGAATAAGGTAACAGTGAAAATACAAGATTTTTCCCAAATTTTTTTCTAATTTCGGATTAATTATTAAAGAAAATAAAAATAATTTGAGAAAATAAAATTTTAAGGAAAAATACATGATGTACGTGTTGGTGGATCCTTAAGACATTATATGAGGATATGCCTAACTGTCTACAGCTCGCTCGAATGGATTTGTTATGCCATGGAGGCTAAGGAGAGCCTCAGCATGTGTTTTTATCATTAAAACTGTTTTTAAAATGAAAGGTGCACGACTACATTGTAGATTTAAAATTTATTAACTGTTGCATTCACACGCATAATATTATTGTTCATGCATACATAACATTATTTTATGGAATTCCTAATTTAAGTTATAGATTATACTACATTACTCACTGAGCCATTGTGGACAAATTTGGCTCACTACTAAAACATTTTAGGTTCTACTGCGGACAAAGGCAAAAAGGTGGTCATAGTGTAGTGCTGCGTTCTCATTTATTTTGGTAGGTTTTTCTATGTTGTTTACTATTTTGAGAGTTAGTATGATGTATAGGGGGTGAGAAAAATAATATAAATATTTTGACTTAGACATTTCCAATACTATTATATTTAGAAGACTGTACATAACCGAATTTTGTTTGACTTAAATTTTTGTTGCAACTATTTGTTGTATTGTATGGTGTTGTGGAAGAGTCTTAACATTGTTCTAGTGAGCTCGACTTGCGAGTGGGTTAGTCAAGGCACTGCGCCGGTCGATTCGTCTTTTTCGATAGGGAAGGGGTCCCAACAATGTTGTTAACTTTTGATTGACAGGAATAGGAATTGGGTGAGAGTGACCATATCATGAGGGTACTTGGACTGTCATTGGGAGTTAGTGAGTTCTTAAGACTTAAAGAATTTTAACTTTGTAGATGAGACTACCACATAAAGATAGATATCTTAATGCGTAGTTATCTCTTGTTATAAGTACTTACAGTTGTAGTCTGCTTAATCTTGAAAATGACGGATGCTTAATATTTTATGCAGACCGCGATGCCTCTTCAACATAGGAGACCACGTAGGATACTAGAGTCAGTGCCACCATCGCCACTTCCGATTCAACCCAAGCAAGATTCTTTAAAGAGGCTCGAGGCTTTGATTAGGGCATCAACTGAGGTTACTCAGGCCTGGACAGCCTTATTGATATAGAAACTTGATAGGCTTGAGGCTAAGAGACAGAGGCTGAGCCAGTAGCACCACCTACACCAGTTTTACCCGAGATTGGAGCAAATGAGAAAGCTGCATACTATGCAGAGGTAGCCCTGGTGAGACAAAGAGATGAGGCTACTAATGATTGCCTCCTGAAGAGGTTTTTAGACCTGAGACCCAAGGAGTTTCATGGGGGCCTAAGTTTGGACGCGACAGAGAACTGGCTTCTCAATGTTGAGAATAACACAAAGACACTGAGGTTGTTCGAGGAGAACTAGGTACTCCTTGCTATGCATATGCTTGAGAATGAAGTTGCAATATCGTGGAAGGCCACCCGGACTATTGAGGGGCAGATTACTTTATGGGCCAGGTTTCGGGAATTGTTCTTAAGTGCTTATGTCCGAGAGACAGTGAAGGAGCATATGAAGGTGGAGTTTTTGACCTTGTGACAGGGGGACATGTTGGTGAGGGAGTATACCTGCATATTTTTTTGACTGGAGGCTTAAGGCCCAAGTTGATGGGTAACCCAAGGGAGAGAGCAAGATTCTTCTGTCGAGGGTTGAGGGCCAATATAATGCAGGTGACATTGACGTCTAGTTAGGCTACCCTTAAGACTATATAGAGGTAGGCATTGCGATTTTAGACAATTGGTAAAGATGAATGCCGGATGGTCCATATAGTACAAGGTGCCACCTTGCAGATGCGGCCATAGTGACAACCCCAACAACTGACTTAGGAAAGTTATCGTGGTGGACCCCGATTAGGTAGATATCAGAGGAAGATAAAATATTCGGGGGGATAGTCTAGAGGGGAGCAGAGTAGCCAACTCTTGTTGTCCCGATCGAACCATCCCAGTACAAACTTATCAGCTGGTGGGACAACCATCGATCTAGTATGGGGGCTAAGGTAAAGATTGAGGCAGAAGTAGAGCTTTAAGGCATAGAGGTTATGGCCAGGGCCAGACCTATCTGGCTGAGCAGGGGCATTTGATTACATGTTTTTAGTATGGTTAGCCATGCCACAAACGTATAACTGCCCTATGCTTGTTTCAACTTCCAGTATACCCACCACTATCGTCACTTGAGGGAGAGAATGGATAGTCACTTAGCCTGAATCAGAAGCTACCACAACGTTGGTAAAAGCTACCATTTCTATTTTAGATTTTATTTTATATGTGTTGGTTGATGCTGGTTCTACTTTATCATTTATCTCTGGACAAGACATAGATAGATTGGTAGGGCACCCACTTGGCTCATGTTGAGTACTGCTACTAAGGAGTGCATTTACTCCAACATAATTTATGAGGGTTGTGTGTTGAGGCTAGGTGACTTTAAGACAATCATTGACCTTCGAGTATTAAAGTTCCTAGAGTTTGATGCTATACTTGGGATAGATTAGCTAGCCACTTATTATATGCATGTGGACTATTTTGCCAAGAGGGTGGTATTTCAGATACCAGGGCAACCTGTTATCATCTTTCAGGGTAGTGCTTCTAATAAATCAAGAACTCGAGGTAGCATGGAGGCTTAGTATGAGATTGATACTCTAGCTAGTCTAACCACCATAGATGAGGGACCTTCACGGGTGAATATTGATGTGAATCTTATTGTTAGAGATTTTTTTGATGTGTTCCCTGAGGATTTATCCGACTTGCCTCCTAAGCGGGAAATCAATTTCATTATTGAGGTTATTCTTGGAACACAACCAATTTCAATCACTCTTTATTGAATGGCGCCTAAGGAATAGTAGGAGTTGAAGGTCTAGCTAGAGGAGTTATTGGGTAAGGGTTTTATTACCCTTAATATTTAACCTTGGGGTGCTCTGATATTGTTTGTGAGGAAGGAAGATGGGAGCTTCCATTTGTGTATCGACTATCAACAATTGAACAAGGTAACAACAAAGAACAAGTACCCTCTCCTGCGTATTGATGACTTGTTTGACCAACTTAGAGGTGCCACTATATTTTCGTAGATAGATCTAAGGTCGAGGTACCATCAGTTGAGGGTCAGGGAAGAGGATGTACCAAAGACGACCTTTCGAACTTGCTATGGGCACTATGAGTTCCTAGTCATGTCGTTTGGCATAAAAAATGCCCCTACGATGTTCATGGACCTGATGTAGAGAGTGTTTCATCCCTATCTCGATTCATTAATTATTAAATTTATTGATGACTTCCTTATTTATTCGAAGACTAGGGAGGAACAGCTAAGCATTTGAGGATCGCACTATAAACTCTTTGTGATCACTGCTTGTATGCTAAGTTTAGCAAGTGAGATATCTAGATGTTAGAGGTTTGATTTTTAGGCTATATGGTGGGAACCGAGGGTATTTCAATTGATCTGGCTAAGGTCGAGACTATTATCAATTGGTCAAGACTTACCACAATGATGGAGATTCATAGCTTCTTGGGTTTAGTAGGTTATTATCATAGATTTGTGCAAAATTTCTCTACGATTGCTGCACCAATGACAAAACTTACCAGAAGGACGTGCCCTTTGTATGGACAAGTCAGTGTGAGGAAACCTTTCTTGAGTTAAAGAATCATTTGACATTTGTGCCACTAATTGTGCTACCCAAACTAGGTCATGAATTGGTGATCTACATCGATGCATGCGGGATAGGCCTTGGGTGTGTGTTGATGTAGGGCGACCAGGCAATTTCTTATGTCTCATGAAAGTTGAAGGTACATGGGAGAAATTGCCCCGTCCATTATTTAGAATTGGCAATAGTAGTGTTTACACTCAAGATTTGACAACACTATCTATATGGTGAACATTTCACGCTTTATTCTAATTATAAGAGCCTCAACTATTTGTTTATTTAAAGAGATTTGAACATGAGGTGGGGGGCATGGATGGAACTACTTAAGGATTATGACTTTACTATTGAGTACCATCTGGTAAAGCCAATGTAGTGGCTGATGCGTTGAGCAGAGTATGGGTCGAGATTGTTTCTATGGCAAAACATATGTTTTAGGAGTAGAGGATGATTGATTATGTTACAGTGATGTGTATCCACGAGACTTCGACTGAGACGAGATTCAGTATGCATATGAGAGCCTAACTGATGCAGCTTGCTGAGATCATAGAGTTGCAGCTCATGACATTGATTATGTGATGTTTCGGGAGTGGGCAGATGACACTTCACGTCTGGAGTGGTTGATTGACAGTGATTGTGCATTGAGGTTCAGGGACGATTGTGGGTGCCAAATAACCCTCACCTGAGACAGGGAATGCTAGCAGAGTTGCACCGCTTGAGGTATACTGTTTATCCTTGTGAGTCGTATTTTCTAATTTATCACTTCATAAATGGAATGTTATTACATATTGAAATACATTCACAATCTTTAAATGGGTTTTTAAATGAAAATGTGCGCCGAATCTCGAGGTCTAAGGCACGAGTTAAGGTATTAGATGTGGTTGAGCATTGATGACCAAATGCTATTGTACCTAAAGATACTTTCTGTGTAGTTCTTTTATTTGGCCCACTTATTGAGGATCTAAGGCCTCCATACATGAGGTTTGTGCTGGCAAATCCTTAGGACATTGTATGAGAATACGCCTAATTGTTTAGCAATCCACTCGAGTGGATTTCTTATTGCCTTGGAGGCTAGGGAGAGCCTCGACATGTGTTTTCATCATTAAAATCATTTTTAAAATGAAAGGTGCATGACTGCATTGTGGATTTAAAATTCATTAATTATTGCATTCACTCATATAATATTATTGTTCATGCATACATAACATTGTCTTATGAAATTCCTGATTTAAGTTATAGATTATACTACATTAATCACTGAGCTGTTGTGGACAAATTTAGCTCACTACTTTAACATTTCAAGTTCTTCTACTGTGGACAAAGGCAAAGAGGTGGCCATAATGTAGTGTTGCGTTCTCGTTTATTTTGGTAGGGTTTTCTATGTTGTTCACTATTTTGAGAGTTAGTATGGCGTATAGGAGGTGAGGAAACATTGTAAATATTTTGACTAAGACATTTCTATTACTGCTACATTTAGAGGATTGTACATAACCAACTTTTGTTTGACTTAGATTTTTGCTGCAATTATTTGTTCTGGTTATTTCTACATTTGCTCATGATTACTCTGATGGTGTGGTGTGTGGGATTGTGGAAGAGGTTTAACAGTGTTCTGGCGAGCTTGGCTTGCGAGTAGGTTAGTCAGGACACTGTGTCGTTTGGTTCATCCTTCTCCTTAAGGAAGGGGTTATGACAAAGATTTTGTGGCAAATCATGGTTTCAACTAATTTTCTTCTCTTAGTTAAGTGAAACCTTAAGCACTACGTTAACCCAAGTAGGAGGTGTCAACTTGCATGAAAAATGAAGAGAAAAGTGACATAAAATGGGCAAGGTGGCAAAGCAAAATTAGAAAGTTATCATATCGCTCTCTAAGACCCTGCATTCCTTTGGTTCAAACCTATAGCCATTAGAGACAAAAACGGTCACCAAAGTGAGGTGTCTAACATAGTTAAAAAGCTAGAATAGATGAGGAGTGTTGATATGAAATTTGGAGGAGTATTCCCTAGCCAATTTAATATCGTTTCTTAAAGTAAAAGCACCCTTTCCTCTCTTTGTCATGTTTATTTCAAGTTCCAATCATTGGAAATTGAAAACTAAGCTCTTGAATGTGGTTTACAAGGTGCCAAAGTTACTTGGTTGTTAACTGTTACAACAAAAAACGTTTTTGAAATCAACTTTGGGGCAACGGTCGAGGTAGTTAGAGACGTCCAATTGGGCTGAAACTTGGAGGACTAAGTACTCACACTAGAGGCTACAAGAAGTTATGACTCCCGTACCATAAGCTACTGTCTTCATGATTTTCCATGCATGCTAAGTTGTCTCATTACATAAGTATTTTGGTACTTAGAAAAATTTCAGAGTTGTGTTTAATGTGTGCTAAGCTTTTGAGGATATGATTGAGTAGGACTTCAACTACCTTTACTTATTGATTTGAATGAGTCTTAATAGGGGAATGTTCTTTGTTCTAAATACACATAATAGGTGTAAGAAACAATCTTTAAATTAGAGGTTTAATGGGGAAAATAAATACTTGAAAGTCATGGAAAACATGAACATAGAAAAATCTGTGATGCAGTTGAGACTTTGGGGGATCAATTGATTGATCAATCTCAATATTTTGAGCCAAACTTTGGTGGAGACCTTATCGGGTATCCCAAAAATAGGGGCAACAAACTTTGTCCAAATTTGAAGTAGGTAAGTGGATCAAATTATATGAACATTAACTATCTGTCACATGAAAATCCAAATTTATGGTGACTGATATCTCACTTAAAAACCTTATCAAATGAAGTCCAAAAAATTTCAAACTAAAATTCTGATGAATATTTAGGAAGTTTAGATCAAATCTGAAAAATTTTGTGCAAATCAAACTCACAGATTGATCACAGAAAAATTGAAAAATTCGCTGCACAGATGGAACATGAAGCAAGAAATTGACTAAGTGTGAGAAATTGGGGATTTTGACCAAATCGACCCCAATTTGACCTAATTTGATCAAATTGAGTCCATATTGACAGAATTTGACCAAAATTGATTAGGTTGACCAATTCGGACTAAGTTTGACCAATTGACCAAGTTTAACTGATTGACCAAATTTGACCAAGTCAAATTTAAGTTGACTAAGACCAGTTAGGGATAGTAAAACTAGAATTGACCCACGCTTCTCAAAGAAACTAAAATTGGGTTGAAATAATGTTGATTCGAGCGTATATTACAGAACTGGGCTAAGTGTTGATGGGACTCGGTATACGAGACCTAAGGTGAGTAGTTTCCTTCAGGTGTTTACTTTAACTTGTATTCTTTGCATAAGACATGGGTTGAATGGTTTCATGTTTTTTGAGCTACATTGATTGGTTTGAAGTATATATAGATGTACACCAATAATGAGACCATAGGCTTGGGGTCTGAGAGTTGGGTCAGGGTACATGATGTGATTCAAACTAGACTCGAGGTCCGAGCGCATGGTTAGGGCATATGATCAATATGCCTAGCTTTCAACCCGTTCGGGTGACGATACTTGAGGACCGAGCACAGGTTCAAGCTATTTGAGAAATATGCCTAGCTCATGACCTGCTTGAGTGGTCAGTACGTTTGACTCATAACCCGCTCAAGCAATGACCATAGGGTTGGATTTGATGATTTGAAATCCTAGTCTGGATGCAATTTTCAACTAGAATGTATTCAAACTATTCTTCTTTAACTATTGCATTGTGTATAACTACATTTACTATATACCATGTTTTGAAGCATTGTTTCATTACTATTATTCATGCATACAGGCACTATTTTTGGAATGTTGGTTATATGTAACATGCTGGTTTTACTATTCACTAAGCCGTGTTGGAATTTAAGCTCACTACTCTGCTAACATTTTTAGGTCCATCAGTGGTTGACAAAGGGAAAGGCGTGATGATAGCCTAGTTCCCTTGGTGGTTCATTTCCTTTTCTTTGGTTTTTGTTAGAGGTTGGTTACTTATGTATATGTAAATAATGCTCAATTGTGTATTTATGAAAAAAGACAACATGTAATATATAAATGACAACTCTCTGTTATGTTTGAAAAAGTAGTACTTGCTCATGGTTTAAACTGTAATGTTTGCTTATTTTCGCACTTTGCAAGATGAATCCATAAATTATTCGAATGTCACTTGTTGTTGCAATTAGAAAGGCTTAATAGTGATTAGGCAAACTTGACTCGGTGAGTGGGTTCATTGGGTTACTGTGCCGGTCGGGTCGAGCCACCCTTCAACCTAGGGAAGGGGTGTCGATAACATTGGTATCAGAGACAGGTTCAAAATTGAAGAACAATAATACATGAAGGACCTAGGCAATGTTAGAATAATTGCGAAAGTAAACAAAACCCTGAACCTAATGGAAAAAAGGGGAAACTATCAATAATAAAACATATTTTGAACATAATGTACAATATCATGAAGTTTTTAAGGTTGGGTCGATTTTAAATGTTTGACTAATCAATAACTCAATTTGAAATGCATATAGAGATGCTGCCCAAGTGGGGTAGACCACCACCCAGGCAGGGCAAAACACCGCTCAAGCTTAAGGAGTTAATGCCACCACCAATTCCTCTGCTTGAGACAGAGATAAACCATTCCGGAGGCTTGATGCTCTATTCCATACGCAGACTACATTATTCCATGAGCGTTTGGACTGCCTTGAGGTTGAGAGACATAGAGATAAATCATCTACTTGGCAAGACCTTCTATCTTGCTTGCATCACCAGTGTTGGCCGCACCACCTGTACCCCCACCGCTGGCTCCACCTATACCATGGGCTACTGAGCCACCAGTTGAGACGGTGGTAGCTCTTGTCGCTCCTACCTTATACAAATAGAGAGATAAGAGAGCCCATGCGCGGCTCCTAAAGAACTTCATAGGCTTGTGCCCTGAGAAAGTCAGGGGAGGTATTAGTTTAGAAACAACAGAGGACTGGCCACTTAACATGGAGAAGAACATTGAGAACCTATGATTATCGGAGGCAGATCAAGTCCTATTCTTGGCACATATGTTGGAGATTGAGGTTGCTAGATGGTGGCAATCTACTAGGAGCATTCAGGGTTTAATTATCTCTTTGATCAGGTTTAGGGAGCTTTTCCTTGAGGCTTATATCTTGGAGGCTGAGCAAGAATGTAAGAAGATAAATATGACTATGAGAGAGTATATACACCAGTTCCTATAGTTGGAGGCTTATGCACCTGGGCTGATAGTTGATCAGAGAGATAGGGTTGGATTTTATCAATGAGGGCTGAGGGCCGCTATAGGTAGGCGACTTCCACATTCAGGGCCCAAACCTTAGAGGAAATCCAAAGGGAGGCCCTACAATATGAGATGGACATAGTGGATGAGCATCCTGAGATTTCTATAGTATTGAGTGGCACCCCTCAGCCACACAGGCACTATTACAGACTTAGCTATCATACAGAGGTGGGTCCGGAGGTCACCGAGGTCGTGGTCATCACCAGAGGCTCAAGAAGAGGAAGTTCTCTAAGGGACAGTCAAGCATTGCTCTCCATCAAGTCGTAATGATGACAATTATGCTTGTAGCTACTCATGTTCAATTACAACCACCGATAGAGCAGCACAGTAAATTTTTTGGGGGCCAAGGCAAAGGCCATGGACAGAGTCAGGGCTATTAGGGAGGACAGAGGCAACCCCTTACATATATTTATGTGGACAGGTTGGATGAAGAAGACTGAGTGTCCAACTGTTGCAGTAAGTCCTAGTTCTTCTGCCCCAGGCATTAAAAATAAAGCACATGTTGTTACCCAGCTGACCCTGATTCGATAAGGACTTTGGTGGAAGGTATCATTTCACTTTGTAATTCATCAATTTATGTCCTTATTGATGTCAGTTCTGCCTTGTCTTTTATTTTTGGATGTGTCGTGTATAGATTGAGACTTAGACTAGTTAGGGCTCCGACTTGGTTTATGTTGAGTGCTGCCGCTAGGGAATGTATCTACCCCAACATGATATGTGAGAGGAGTGTGCTCAGATTGGGGGACTCTGAGACTATTATAGACCTCCGAGTGTTGGAGTTCCTCGAGTTTGATGTTATACTCAAGATGGATTGGCTAGTTGTGTACCACACATATATTGATTCCTTTTCTAAGAGGATTGTGTTTCAGATTCTAGGACAACCCACTATTGTCTTTCAGGGTAGAGCGTCTGATAGGAAGAATACTCACAGTAGATTGGTGATAAAACATGCGATTGATAATCTAGCCGGTTTAACCACCATAGATGAGGCACCTTCACGATTGAGTATTGATGAGATCCCCGTCGCCAAAGATTTTCTTGATGTGTTCCCTGAGGATCTACCCAGCTTACCCCCTAAGTAGGAGATCGACTTCATTATCGAGGTTATTCTAAGTACACAACTTGTATCAATTCCTCCTTACTGCATGGCGCCTAAGGAATTACATGAATTGAAGGTCTAGCTAAAGGAGTTGTTGGGTAAGAGTTTCATTTTGTAACCATCCATATTTTTGGACATTGAATTGATGGGTTCAACATGTATTTTCAAATAAGAATTAATGAATTATAAATGAAAATACATAATTTTATGGAAATTGTATTAATTAATGTGTGTATTAAATAGAAAATAAATAAATAATAATA
>JAJIYU010003243.1:0-27689 GCA_030144865.1 Tinospora cordifolia | reverse complement strand
ATTTCTTATACTATTGCCTTATTAAATTCTTAATTTTAAAGTTATGTACGGTTAAATACGATCAAGGCATGAAATGACTGAAATAGAAAGTCAAGTGTGCGTCGCTTGTAAAGTAACACTGGCCCGACCCGCCAATTGGTTAAGTCCACCGTCAAAATAATGGTGGTTGTCCAAAACTCAAAGAACGTGGGGGTTGGGATGTTACAATGTGAAACCCTAACTTGAGTTTCTAATTCTTGTTAAACAACTAATGATTGACTTTCTAATTTTTGCCCAATATTTCTATTAACTGAGCTCTGATACCACCTTTGATATCAGAGTAACTTTCTAATTCTTGCCCAATATTTCTACTAACTAGGCTCCGATACCACCTTTGGTATCAGAGTAACTTTCTAATCCTTGCCCAGTATATCTACTAACTAAACTCTGATACCACCTTTGTAACGCCCCAACCCCGATATCTTTAAGCATTAGACACGACCACCATTTTCTTGACGGTGGACTAAACCAAACGGCGGGCCGGGCCGGTGTTATTTTGCAAGTAACGCACATTTGACTTTCTTTCTATTTCAATTATTTCATGCCTTGATTGTATTTAACAGTACAGAGCTTAAATTCAAAAATTTAGTAAGGCAAAAAATACAAGAAATAATTAAAATTCATAAACTCAATTAATTAAATAAAATTGAGTACATAATTTAAGTGAAAAAAAATTATTACAGCAGAAGTCTTAAAACTTGGGCAACATGCCCTTACATAGAAATTAAAAACCTTTTAAATAAAAGAATCTAACAAATTTTCATAGTCTTCATATAAATCAGTTACCTAAAAAATAGAAGGAAGGGGTGAGCACATAGCCCAGTGGATCTTTCTCAACATCTAAATCATTATTTCAATTCAACCAAACCAAGCATATCAAACACTTTTGTACATTAGGCAATTCAAACGAATTTCTTATTTTTAGTTGACATTCGAATTGAAAGAGTTTAATCTCTATGTTCCACATCGTGTGGAGAGAGAATGACAAACGTAAACTCAAACCCCAATATCTATGAAGTGGGATCACTCTTGGAAACCCAGTTCAAAATCGTCAATGGTAAATCGACAAGCCGGGTCGGGGGGTGGAACACACACGATGACATTATGCAGTCCATCATCGCGCCGGTATGTGGATTGAATCATTATTTAATATTTTCTTAGTGATAAAACACACAATATTGAATTAAACCATCTATGCAACATATACAAAACATGAATCATTAAATATTTATTCATGGCACAATTCATATATAACATGCATCAATATTCTTAATTTCTAAACATGCATAACATGTATATTCATGGCACATCAAATAAATAAAGCATGCATATTAAAACGTATATTCAATCAATCATCTTCAAAACATTATCACACATGCAAGACTTATTCAAATTAAAATAAAGAAATAGAAGTTAGAAGTCACTTCCACCTTAAATGCGTCTCTTCTGCACACCTCTGAAATCCGGCAGAGTTCCGTTACTTCAAGGCTTCCAAACACTCGAGAACACTCAAGAACAATTCAAGATTACTCAAGAACTGAGGGGATTGCCAAGAAGAAGGCTTAGAGAACAAGATGACAATTCAACTCTTGTTTCTTGGGATGAGATCGATTGTGAGCATGGGCGGTGTTTATATAGAGTTCAAAAGGGTAGAGAATGACAAGTTTGGGGTGTCATCTTGTGGGAAACTTGCCAATTCTTCAAAATTTCATGCCCCCCAAGCATAGAAGATTAGCAAGTGAACTTTTTGGAAATTTTTAGGAATTTAGAAACCAATTTTTGAATTTTTAAATGATTTAATCAAATTTTTTTTGGATTTTTCATTAATTAATTCAGAGCATTTGCTACTGGTCGTCAGATCGTTTTCGATCGCAGTGGTAACCATAAATGGGGCGGGCTTGATCTGGGTGCTTGGATCGTCCTCGAGTGCATCACTCAGTTCGCGATCGATGGAACGCAACTTTCTGGGCCGTCGGATGATCGTCGGATGCTGCGTGTGGAAACTTTGATTTGGACCATCAGATCAACCTCGAGCGCAGCACGTTCGCGATCACGATCTTGCATCTGCGTTGTGAACCGTTGGATCGTGCAGATCGTCCTCGAGTTTCGTGTTCGGATCTCGTTTGCGATTAACACTTTGCGCCTGTGATCTAGATCGTTGGATTGAAACGATCGATCGTGAGCCGTTCGATCTTGGTGATTCGGTGCATCCGGGCGTTGGTTTCAATTAGATCTCGTTCGTTGGATCTAGAAACTCATTTGTGAACTGTTGGATCTCACTGATTCGGTGCATCCGCGCGCATGGTGTGGTTCCGATCGTGGCCGTGAGATCTCAGATCCTACGGACAATGGATTTCTGGTCGTTGGATGCAGTTTCTAATACTAAAATCACTATTCTAAGTTGTTATTATCCGAAATTCAGCAATTATACACTTTCTAATTGATCAAAACTTGGTTTTCTTGTATATTCCCTTCTATTTTATGATCTTACTAATATTTTCTCATTTCTAATTATTTAATATTGCATTTATCAGATATTTTCTATAATAACCTACATTTTCCATTTCCATGTATTTTTATTTATTTCATATTTCATTTTTAGATAATAATTTATGTAATTATAAATTAATATTTACACAATGTTTGATTTATTTTTTAATAAATGCACGTATACTACATTTTTATTTAATTATATAAATTTTTCTATGTAGTATTAACATTTATTATGCTAACGCACACCTTATTCATACATATATTAACCTATATGTGTATATATACTTTATTATTTCTTAAGCAAATCTTTAAATTTCATAATTAATTGTGCTAAATTGTAATTTTCATTTAATTATCAAATTAAGGTCTTATTTGCCTAATTTATATTATATCTCCAATATATTTTATTTTTCATGTGTCAATCCACAATTTATACCCAAAAATTTCTTAAAATCTTCAAAATTATTTTCACTTGACTTATTTCATTTAATTTCCTTAAACTTATTTATCTTTAATTATTTGACAAAATTTTGGGTTATTACAACCTACCCTCCTTAAGAGAATTTCGTCCTCGAAATTTTTATACATTTATTCCTGCGTCATTTCGTTATGTATTTCTGGTAAATGGGTTGGTTTTGACTAATTTGATAAGCCTAAGGGCTTGAGTCTTTGTAACTATCTTGGTGAGAGCCTCTGGTGTTTTCTAAGCTACATGGTTAAGGAATTTAGCTAACGTTTGCTAAATTTAGCAAGACTGTGTTTCATAAGTTACGTCTCCTAATCAAGACGATGTCTAACCGTTTGGTTCATTGTATTCCTATACATTCCCTAATAGGTCGTTTCATGCATAATAGACTCCCTGATTCTCAACTGTTGATTTTCTGACCTTAGATCTGTTCTTAAGCAATGGTGGTTTCTCCAAATGGTCGAATGGGTCACTTTGATAGGGAATACTTATCCTTCACTATTGGGTGATCTACTTACTCTATCCATTCTAAGGTATACAGATGCT
The DNA here is from genome assembly GCA_030144865.1 of Tinospora cordifolia. NCBI lineage: Eukaryota > Viridiplantae > Streptophyta > Magnoliopsida > Ranunculales > Menispermaceae > Tinospora > Tinospora cordifolia. Next base: position 24,145 of record JAJIYU010003243.1, on the reverse strand, counting down.
TTTGAATCTTTGGGTATTCTCAGCATCTAACTTGAAGTAAGTATGTCTGCCCTATTCAATTTTCTCTATTAAGCTTGTGAGTCATTTGTCTTGCCTTTTGTTCATTCCTGATTTGATGCAACAGGTCCGATGGCAGGACTTGATATTGAGATAGGCTTGTCTTTCATTTAGGGTCATACCTAGCCCTAAGTTCTCAATCTATCTGAGGGTAAAAGTTTCTTTGTCACTTCCTGCCATACAGCAGGTTCTAGGGTTACTATTCACAGTTTCTATTCCCATACTTTCCATTCTTGGATATTCAAAATGTAACGACAAGAGTTCTTAAGGAAAAAAATTCATTAATAGAGATAATTGGTACAAAACCTTATTTCAACTCAAAATTCATAAATGCGAACATGTAGCAATCTAAAGGTTTTCCCTACTACTACTCATATTCAAAATTAGTTCATTTGCCTTAACATTGGACTATGAGGGTTTTTATTGGGGGTCTTGATCTTCTTGAGTTTCAACATTCAACATTCTGGCTTGGTTCTCACCATAAGGCTTATAGTCTTGAGGCTGAGGAGCCCGAGCAAGTGTAGTTGGACAATTTCTGGCAAAATCCCCCCTTTGTCTGCACACATAGCACAACCCTTGTCTCTTAGCCTGCTTCTTTGGTTCTTTTTCAATTTGGTGAGTTCGTTTTTGTTTCTTGGACTGTCAATCTTCCTCGATCGCGGTACGTTCGTGATCAACGAATGTGCCTGCGTCGTGAGCCGTTGGATCTGATGGATCGATCGTGGCTGTTAGATCTTGATGATTTGGTGCATCCGGGCATTGGTTTGGTTTTGATCTCATTCGTTGGATTGGGCAGATTGATTGTGGACCATTGGATCTCGATGATTTGGTGCATTCGAGCGTTTGGTGCGGACTTGATCGTGGCTCTGGGATCTTAGATCGTGCGGATTACACGTTTCTGGCCGTTTGATACAGTTTCTATTACCAAAATTACCTTCTAAGGTTGTTATTATCTGAAATTTGCTAATTATGCACTTTCTAATTGATGTAAACACGGTTTATTGCATATGCCCCTCTATTTTATTGACTTGCTAATATTTTTCCCTTTATATTGTATTTATTTTATATTTTTTCTATTTCTTTAATTTTTTTAATGCCAACGATTTAATAATCTACATTTTTCATTTTCTTCATTTCCATATATTTTTATTTATATATTCATTTCATTATTTATATAATTATAAATTGATACTTATATAATGTTATACTTATTTTAGATAAATATAAGCATACTACATTTTTATTCAATTATGTATATTTTTCTATATACATATTCATATAATATGTAGTATTTAACACTCATTATACTAAAAACATATTATTCACACACACATTAACCTATATATATATATATATATATATATATATATATATATATGTATATACTTTATTTCTATTCTTTATTTTTTAAGAAATGAAAGCAACTCTTTAAATTTCATAATTAATTCTACTTAATTGACATTTTCATTTAAATATCAAATTAAGGCTTCATTCACCTACCCATAATGTAATAACCCAAAATTTTGTCAAATAATTAAAGATAAATAAGTTTAACGAAATTAAATGAAATACGTAAAGGGAATCAACTTTGAAGATTTTGAGAAACTTTTGGGTGCAAATTATGGGTTGGCAAATAAAACCTTAATTTGATATTTAAATAAAAATGTCAATTAAGCGGAATTAATTATGAAATTAAAAGAATAGAAATAAAGTAAATATATACACACACATATATAGGTTATTGTGTGTATGAATAATATGTGTGTTAGCACAATAAATAATACTACATATTATAGGAATATGTGTATATAAAAATTTACATAATTGAATAAAAATGTAGTATGCGTGTATATTTATCGAAAATAAATATAACACTATATAAGTGTCAATTTATAATTACATAAATAATTATTTTAAAATAAAAATATGAAATAAATATAAATAAAAATATGTGAAAATGAAGAAATGAAAAAAAAATGTAGATTATTAAATTGTTGGCATTAAAAATATTAAAGAAATAGAAATATATCAAATAAATATAATATTAAAAAAATAGAAAAGAAAAAATATTAGCAGGTCATTAAAATAAAAGGAAATGTGAAATAATCCATGTTTACACCAATTAGAAAGTGTATAATTGAAAAATTTCGGATAATAGCAACCTTAGAAAGTGATTTTGGTAATTAGAAACTGCATCCAACGATCCAAACTCGATCTGTCCGATCCAACGAATGAAATCAAAGCCAAAACAGCGCTCCGGAGCACCGGATAAGCGTAATCCAACGGCCCATAATCAATCCGTCTAATATAACGGTCCAATTTCGTTTCGTTGACCGCAAACGTACAGTGATCGAAGACAATCCAACGGCCAGGATCCGTGTTCTCGTTCTGATGATCATCGGGTGCTGCGCTCGAGGTTCATCCGACGACGAAGATCAAAGTCACGGTGGTTGATCGCGAACGGTGCTGTGCTCGAGGACGATTTGATGGCTCAGATTTGATACGTTTTCGATCAATCGCGAACGGTGCTACGCTCGAGGCTCATCCAATGACGAAGATCAAAACCGCTTTGATGATCGCGAATGGTGTGCTGCGTTTGAGGAAATCTAGCAGTCTAGATCAAATCAGATACGTTGATGCATTCGAAGACGATCCGACAACCCACGACGAATTCGTTAATCTTGACCGTGATCTGAGTTCCACGATCGAGGATCATCAATGGCCTAGATTTAAGCTTCAATTAAAAACAAGATTAATAATAGAAAAATAATGACAAAATCCAAAAAATTTTGAAAAAATTCCAAAAAAATCTTAAAATTGTGTTTCTAAATTTTCCAAATACACTTGCTATTTTCCTATACTTGGGGGGCATGAAAATTTGAATAATTAGCAAGTTTCTTACAAGGAGAACACCAAAAACTTACCATTCTACACTATTTTGAACTCTATATAAAGGACTCCTAGTGCTCACATTGTTTTCATCCCAAATCAAGAGCAGACTACTCCCTCTTGACTCTCTCTAGCCTTCTTCTTGGCAATCCCCTCAGCTCTTGAGTAATCTTGAACTGTTCTTGAGTGTTCTTGAGTGTTCTTGAGTATTCTTGAGTGTTCTTGAGAGTTCTTGAGTGTTTGGAAACATTGAAGTAACGGAACTCTGCCAGATTTCAAAGGTGTGCAGAAGAGACGTACTTAAGGTGGAAGTGATTTCTAACTTTTACTTCTTTATTTTAATTTGAATAAGTCTTGCATGTGTGATGATATTTTGAAGTTGAATGATTGAATAAAGGTTTTAAATATGCATGCTTTATTTATTTGATGTGCCATGAATATACATGTTATTCATGTTTAGAAATCAAGAATAATGATGCATGATATGCTTGAATTGTGCCATGAATAAATATTTGATGGTTCATGTTATGTACATGTTGTATCAAAGGTTTAATTTGATATTGCGTGTTTTATCACTAAGAAAAGTTTAAATAATGATTTAATCCACGTACCGGCGTGATGATGGACTGCATAGTGTCATCGTGTGTGTTCCACCCCCGATCCGGCTTGCCGGCTTACCTTTGATGATTTTGAACTGGGTTTCCAAGAGTGATCCCACTTCATAGATATTGAGTTTGAGTTTTCAAGAGTGATTCTCTCTCCCAATGATATAGAACACAGAGATTAAATTCTTTTGGTCCGAATGTCAACCATAAACAAGAAATTTGTTTGAATCGCCTAATGTACAAAAGTTTTTGATATGCTTGGTTTGTTTGAATTGAAATAATGATTTAAATGTTTAGAAAGATCCACTGGGCTATGTGCTCACCCTTCCTTCTATTTTTCAGGTAATTGATTTACATGAAGACCATGAATGTTAGTTAGGTTCTTTTTATTGAAAAAAGTTTTTAATTTCTATGTAAGGGCATGTTGTCCAACTTTTGAATCTTCCACTGTAATAGTTTTCTTCAAGATCAAATTATGTACTCAATTTTATTTAATTAATTGAGTTTATGAATTTCAGTTATTTCTTATGCTATTGCCTTATTAAATTCTTAAATATAAGTTATGTACTGTTAAATACAATCAAGGCATGAAATAATTAAAATAGAAAGTGATGCAAGTTGTGTACTTGTAAATGTAACACCGACCCAACCCGTCGTTTGGTTTAGTCTACTATCAAGAGAATGGTAGTCATGTCCAATGCTTAAAGATGTAAGGGTTGGGGTGTTACACATAATTTGCACCCAAAAATTTTCTTAAAATCTTCAAAGTTGATTCACTTTACGTATTTCATTTAATTTCATTAAACTTATTTATCTTTAATTATTTGACAAGATTTTGAATTATTACACTAATTCAGTCCAAACTCAAAAGTTGGTGCTCCACCTTGCGTAGTCTTGATTTGGCATCAAAATGGGAGCAAATCTTTGATTTCGAAAACTTTTCCATTCTCTTTCATTTGACAAATCCTCATGGAATCTCTCTAGCATGACAGCTAGGGTTCTTTTGTGAGCATCTCTTACACATTAAAAATTTTTAAGTTGGGAATTAGGCACATGTGAAGCACACACATGTGGTAGACATCACTAAGGTGCATGGTACACTTGATCACTTTCCTTGGTACATGGGATCATTTGTCTTGATTTCTATCCATAGGTGATGCCTCATATAAGTGGGTGTACTGAGTCATTTTTGTAGTCCATAGGATCATTCTAAAAGGGTTCAAACAATGGAAACATTCCATGGAGCTTTGGGTAGGGTGAAGGTGCACATGATCATGGTGTTCCACCCATATGACTGGTACATGCTTAGGGTGGCCATGACTTATGGGTTCACAAAAAACAAATAAAAATTGATATTTCCTTATTTACTATAGCTCCCCAAAAGCTCATCTGACCCCAAGGTGGTACGTATCCTGTAAAAGCTGTCACAATCATTAATAGGAAGATTACAACCCCAAGACATCGAAAAAATTCCCTAGGACTACTATAACTCGCATGACACAGACCACAAAAATATGAAGGTGAACCACAATGAGAAACATACTTGCCCCATTAGCATGCATATAATCGAGCAACCAGCCCCCTTCAACATCTCTCATAACGTGTTCTACGCTGTTGAAATCCACATGAGGTGTGTAATGCAAAGACGGGGGCCATTGAGGGGTGTCAATCGGATGGCGCCCAGACCCTGCGGGGTTATGGTTTTGATATTACCCCCTCGAAAGAGTTGTGAAACGGCTGCGGAAACGTGCTATGCTTGTTCTTTCAAGCATGACAACTATAACGGTCCTTGAGGAATTGTCTTTTGTTAAATTAAGGGATACCCCTTAATCATTAGTATCACTCAAAAGCATAAGGTTGCCAGCCCCATAGCCCAAAGAGATTAATACGCCTTGCACATGCCGAATGAAGGAACACGACACACTCGCTTTTTGCATACTCCTGACCTTTGTTTATATATATTTATTATCTATTTTATTTATTATTTATAATAATTATAAATAAAAATTGATTTTAAAGAATCAATTATTGGAAACTTTAGATCAAGTATCTCGTGTCTAGTTGCAGGGGGGCATGGGCAAGAAGTAGTCAGCTTACTGCCCCCTTCTACCCGGCCTTTATTTGCTGGTCGAGATCTTTTAAAACCTCTCCCATAGGTCGAGTGAGCCTTTGGCTACTTGGTATAAATGACTCGCTTCTTGGTCTTTGACCTCCTCAGTCACTACAAACGTCTGCGATTAGTGCAATGGGATGAGAGGCGGGCTAAGTGAAAGAATATACTGGTGCCAGTATAAAATCTTATGAATCACGCATGACACACTCTCTATATCTCCTCCATCTACAAGGTGAACGGCTTAGCTTACACCACAGCGTGTTCGCCACCACATAGGCTGCCTGGTGCATTGGTTAGCCGCCTGGCACGCGAAGGGTGATCAGGGTTCGTCCGATCATCAAGCCAATGGTTACCTCACCAAGCAAACAAGTCGTTAACACGAAAATCAAATGAAAACTAGATAGAGCCTTTCAACCTCAAAACAGAGATGTCAACCAGCTTTATCTTTCATCCATTTTCCATTTTCACCTCCATAAAACCCTGACCCCCCCTGAGATGATCAATCCTTTACCCGTCGATGAAACCTTTGTACATTTGGACCATACCAACCAAAATAGTTTACAAACTTTGGCTTGATTACCCTGTCCATCTTCAGGAAGAGAAGTAAGATCTTGATGAACTTTAATTTGAATTAAGTAACATCTCCTTTTTTAATTGACCTCCTTCTTTTAATTTAACCCACAGGAGGTCAAATTTTGGTGGATTCTCTTGGGCTATTTGTTGGGGAGTTCACCCCAGATTTTTCATCCCATTATGCGCCAATGCTTAAACAGGACCGTTGACCTTTACCAAAAGAAAGAAGAGCTATTGGCCAGTTTTTGGGGGTGCAACCTATGGCGTCAACCTATAGTGTTTACGATTTTTCTAATTTCTTCCCTAGCAGAATGTGAGAGATTGCCTTTTGATTTACCAGAAGCAGAGGAAGAATTCACATGAGCCTAACACACATTTTAAGGTCTAGTTTGTCCTAAGGTGATTTTCCCTAAAAAACTTTCCTTATTTAGCACCCACTGAGGTCACTAGGCAAATGAAAATTCAAATCCTGGCCAATTGTCTTGATTTTTGGATATGTTATTTATTTTGTTAGTTCATGTCATCTTATTTCATTTTAGGTGTTTTCATTTCCCCGAAGTACTCTACATGCCAATTTTTTCTAAATTTGGACCCCTAACGGGTATTTTGCAAATAAAAACCCTATTCTTGACTAATTAAGCTGCTTTTTAGATATGTTGTTCAATTGGTCAGTTCAAGTCACTTTGCTTCATTTTAGGTTATTTTGGATCCCTAAGGGTTACTAAATAAGACATTTAGAACCTACCAAATTTAGCCCTAAAATGAGCCTGATTTTATTTTACACCCAAATTTTACTAAATAAATGATAATTTCATTTAATTGAGTACAAAGTTTTTTTTTTGTTTTTTTAGGGTATTACAACCAACCCTTCTTAGAAAAATTTTATCCATGAAATTTGTACATAACAAAGGATTTTTTTTTTTGAATAGTTGTGGGTACTTGGTTTTCATTTCACTTTCAAGTTCTCAGGTAGTTTCTTCCACCCCGTGATGTTTTTACTAATGGGATATCATTCGTTCGTAGACTCTGTACTTAATGGTCCAGGATTCTGACTGTTGTTTCCTTATAAGTAGCATCATCTTGAATAGTCACTTCCTTCTAATGGATGATGTAAGCTGGGTCAGGTTCGTACTTCCTTAACATGGATACATGGAGTACGTTATTAGCTAAAGTCATTCGGTTTGTAGGTCCAACTCATAAGCACATTCTCCAATTCTTCTAAGTATTTCAAAGGTTCCTACAAACCTCAGAGGTAACTTTCCTTTGAATCTGAACCTCTTGATGCCCTTTTGAAGACTAATTTTCAAAAATACCTTGTCCCCAACTTGGAACTCTAGTGATCTTCTCTTCTTGTCAACATAGCTCTTCTGACGACTTAGTGGTGTAGTTAGCCTCCTCTATATTAACTTGACTTGGTTATTCATTTCTTCCACCAAATCTAGTCCAGTTAATACATGATCCTCGAGTTCAGCATAACAGCTAGGTGATCTGTAGAGTCTTCCATAAAGAGCCTCAAATGGAGTCATCTTAATACTCATCTAATAACTATTGTTATAGGCACACTCTGCCAAGTGTAAGTACTTGCTCCAATTCCCCTTGAAGTCCAAAACACAATACCTCAACATATCCTCTAAAATTTTGATAACTCTCTTAGACTGACCATCAGTCTGAGAGTGAAATGTTGTACTCATGGTGAGCTTAGTACCCATCTCCTTTTATAAACTCAGCTAGAACTATGAAGTAAAACAAGAGTCTCTGTCAGATACAATAGTCTTTGACACACCATGAAGCCTGACGATTTCTTTCACATAAATTTCTCCCAGCTTACTAACTTGGTCTATTGATCTAATCGGGAAAAAGTGAGCCACTTTGGTGAAACGATCCACTATCACCCAAACAATATCTTCCCTTTTTTAATTCCTAAACAAACCACTCACAAAATCTATGGCAATGTTATCCCACTTCCATCCAAGGATAGAGAGTGGTTGTCACATTCCAGAGGGTTTCTAGTGTTTAGCTTTTATTTATTAACAGGTTAAGCATTTAGAGACATGCTTAGCCACGCCTCTCTTCATCCCTCTCCACCAGTGAGCCTTTTTAAGGTTCTGGCACATCTTATCTCCACTTGGATGCATCATATACTCGGTCTGATGAGCCTCGTCTAGTATGGACTGCTTACTCTATCCATTCTGAGGTACACATATCATTTCCCCAAGCCTTAGGATATTTTTAGCATCTAACCTAAAGTCAACATGCTTACCCTGTGCAACTCCTTCGATCAGACTAGTGAACCATCTGTCTTGCCTTTGTTCATCCTTGATCTGGAGTAGAAGATCTTGTTGGCAAGATGTAGTCTAGAGGTAGGCTTGTTTTTCATTTAGAGTCACACCCAACCTATCATTAATCAACTGGTACATATGGCCTTTCTTTTCCTCCTGTTTGTTGGACTTCCTACTCAAGGCATTAGCCACTACATTGGCCTTCCCCGGATGGTTGTGTAGTTGGAAATCATAGTCTTTCAAGAACTCTATCCATCTCCGTTGCCTGAGGTTTAAGTCCTTCAACGTGTAGATGTACTTCAAGCTCTTTTGATCTGAAAACATATCAAATTTCTCACCATAAAGGTAGTGTCTCCAATTCTTCAGGGCAAGTACAATGGCTGCTAACTCTAGATCGTGGGTATGGTAATTCTTCTCATGGACCTTCAGTTGTCACGAGGCATAAGCGAGTACTTGTCTTCCTTGCATCAATACTACTCCCAATCTACTCAGTGATGTATTAGTATAAAGGTTAAAGGTAACACCATGGGTTGGAGTGACTAGGATAGGGGTCGTAGTCAATCTCTACTTAAGTTCTTGGAATGATTGCTCGCACTTCTCATCCTAATTGAACTTAACTCCCTTCCTACTTAGCTTAGTCATAGGTTCCGCTAGTTTAGAAAAATCTTGGATGAACCTTCTGTAGTATCCAGTCAGGCCTAAGAAACTCTTGATTTTTGTAAATGTCTTTGGCTGCTTCCAATTCACGATAGCTTCCACCTTCTCCCAAACTACAAAAATGCCTTTTGCTGATACTACATGGCCAAAGAACTTAACTGTCTCCATCTAGAAGTCACACTTGCTGAACTTGGCATATAGTTGGTGCCTTATGAGGGTTTCCAACACTATCCACAAGTGTTCCAAGTGTTCAGCTTCTGTCTTTGAGTAAATCAAGATGTCGTCCACAAATAGCACTATAAAGTGGTCAAGATATTGTCTAAACACTTGATTCATTAAATCCATGAATGTTGTTTGGGTGTTTGGTCAAACCAAAGGGCATCACAGTGAACTCAAAGTGTCTGTATCTCGTTTTGAAGGTTGTCTTGTATATGTCAAACTCCCGGATTCTCAACTGATGATAACCCAACCTAAGATCAATTTTTGAGAATTGAGTGGCTCCTCTCAATTGATCAAATAGGTCATCATTCCTCGATAGGGGGTACTTATTTTTTATTGTAGCTTGGGTCAACTTCTGGTAATCGACACATAGTCTCATGGAACCATCTTTCTTCTTCACGAATAGTACAGGAACTCCCAAGGTGACTCACTCGGCCTTATAAAGCCTCTCTCTTAGAGCTCGTCAAGTTGAGACTTCAACTCTATCATTCTACTGGTGCCATTCTATAAGGAGGTATGGCTAAGAGTTATTCCAGATTGAAGTTAAATCTTGAACTCTAATTCTCTAGCAAGTGGTAGTCCGAGTAAGTCATTTGGAAACACATCCTCGTACTCATTAACCATTGTCAGGTTTTGGAGTTTCTTTAGTTCAACAGGTTCTTCTTTAGAGAGTTCCTCGAACTCATTATTCTTCCTTAAACAATTCATCATGGCTAAGGTTGGACTCCTCGGTAGTCGCTGCATATCCCCATTGATTCTATAGGTTTCCCCAGAAGGTAGGGTTATGATCACTCGTTTTTAAGGACAATTTATCTAGGCTTGGTACTAGTCTAACCAATCCATCCCCAAGATTACATCATAGCCATAAAAAGGTAAAGTACAGAGATTATAATACCCCAGAATTTTTTCAAATAATTTAAAATAAATAAAATAAGTTAAGTGAATTAATTTCAAAGATTTTAAGAAATTTTGGGTGTGAATTGTGGGTTGGCACATGAAAAATAAAATATATTGGAGATATAATAAAGAATTAGGCAAATAAGACCTTAATTTGATAATTTAATGAAAATTACAATTTAGTAGAATTAATTATAAAATTTAAGAAGTTGCTTAAGAAATAAATAGACATAATACACATATAGGTTAATATGGGTATGAATAAGGTGTGTGTTAGCACAATAAATGTGAATACTACATATTATAGAAATATGTATATAGAAAAATTTATATAATTAAATAAAAATGTAGTGTACATGTATTTATTAAAAATAAATAAAGCATTATGTAAATATTAGTATATAATTACATAAATTATTTTTTGAAAATGAAATATGAAATAAATAAAAATATATGAAAATAAAAAATGTAGATTATTTAATTATTAACATTAAAAATATTAAGGAAATAGAAAAATATCATATAAATGTAATATTAAATAATTAGAAAGAAAAAAATATTAGCAAATCATCAAAATAGAAAGGAATATATAAAAAAAAATTAAGTTTTTATCAATTAGGAAGTGTCTAATTGGCAAAATTCGGACAATAACATTATTAGAAAGCAATTTGGTAATTAGAAACTGCAACTAACGGTCCAAAACAAATCTATAAAATCCAACGAATGAGATTGAAGTCCAAAACGACACCCAGGAGCACCGAATCAATGAGATCCAACAGCCCAGAAACGATCAAGCTGATCTAACGGTTCAGATGCATCTCATCTGATCAAGAATGACACTACATTCGAGGATCATCATGCAGCCCAAATCAGTAATCAAGATTGGTACGGTGCTCGAGATCCATCCAACGGAGGAGATCAAAGCCGCAGGAATCAATCGCGAATGGTGCTAAAATCAAGGACAATTGGATGGCCCGAATTCGAGACGTCTTCGATCGATCGCGAAGAAATGCGTCACTCGAGGTTGATCAACGGTCCAAGATTAAGTTCGTTCGATCCAACGGCCCAGATGCGTTTTGTTAATCGCGAACCAGATCCACGTACTGTGCTCGAGGACGATCAGACGGATCGTATTTGATAATCGCAAACGTGAGCTATACTCATGGCTAATCCGACAGTGAAGTTCTTAGACGCCCTAATGATCATGCTGCGTTCGAGGAAATCTATTGGTCCAAATCAGATCATTTGCATTCACGTGATCGAGAATGATCCAACGATCCACAGCTAACCCAAAAATCCTAAACCGTGATCTGATGCAGCGATCGAGGAAAATCTAACGGTCCAGATTTAATGCTCCGATTAATAACCGATTAAATTCGAAAAAAATCTGAAAAAATTGTGCTTCAAAATTTCAAACTCACTTGCTAGTTTCCTATGCTTGTGGGGGCACGAAATTCTAAAGAATTAGCAAGTTTTCTACAAAATAACACCACAAACTTGTCATTCTCTACCCTTTTGAACTCTATATTATCACCCACCATGCTCACAATTCATCTCATCCCAATTCAAGAGCATACTAGTCCCTCTTGACTCTCTCTAGCCTTCTTCTTGGCAATCCCCTTAGTTCTTGAGTGATCTTGAACTATTCTTGAGTGTTCTTGAGTGTTTGGAATCCTTGAAGTAACGGAACTCTGCCAAATTTCAGAGACGTACAGAAGGGACGTATTTAAGGTGGAAATGACTTCTAACTTCTACTTCTTTATTTTAATTTGAATAAGTCTTGCATGTGTGATGATGTTTTGAAGATGATTGATTGAATGTATGTTTTAATATGCATGCTTTATTTATTTGATGTGCTATGAACATACATATTATGCATGTTTAGAAATTAAGAAAATCGATGCATGTTATACAAAAATTTTGCCATGAATAAATATTTATTGATTCATGCTTTGTATATGTCGCATCGATGGTTTAATCTGATATTGTGTATTTTATCACTAAGAAAAGATTAAATAATGATTCAATCCATATACCGGCGCGATGATAAGTGCGGGATAGACGTCATCGTGTGTGTTCCACCCCCCCTCCCTGACTTGGCTTGCCGATTTACCATTGACGATTTTGAACTGGGTTTCCAAGAGTGATCCCACTTGATAGATATGGGGTTTAAGTTTTCAAGAGTGATTCTCTCTCCCAACGATGTGGAACACAGAGATTAACCTCTTTCGGTCTGAATGTCAACCATAAACAAGAAATTGTTTAAATTGCCTAATGTACGAAAGTTTTTGATATGCTTAGTTTGTTTGAATTGAAATAATGAATTAAATGTTAGAAAGATCTACTGAGCTACGTGCTCACCCCTTCCTTCTATTTTTCAGGTAATTGAATCACATGAAGACCATGAATATTAGTTAGGTTTTTTTTAAAAAGGTTTCTAATTTTTATGTAAGGGTATGTTGCCCAAGTTTTATGACTTCCCCTGTAATAATTTTTTTTATTCAAATTATGTACTCAATTTTATTTAATTAATTGAGTTTATGAATTTCAGTTATTTCTTTTACTATTGCCTTATTAAATTCTTAAATTTAAGTTATGTTCTGTTAAATACAATCAAGGCATGAAATAATTGAAATAGAAAGTCAAGTGTGGGTCACTTGTAAAGTAACACCGGCCCGGCCCGGCCCGTCGTTTGGTTTAGCCACCGTCAAGAGAACGGTGGGCCTGTCCAATGCTTAAGGATGTGGGGGTTGGGGTGTTACAAAGATCAACCGTTAAGAGTTTATCCCCAAACCTTAGGTCACAACTATATTCTTTTTGAAGTCACAATGTTCCCTATTGGTGTGGACACATTCAAAGTTATAGGTAATGTTTTTGTCACAAGTTGTAACCTATCAGCTAGTTCTTAAAAAATGAAAGATTTAGAGGTACCCGAGTCAAATAACAATTTCACAACAACATTAAACAACAAAAATGTACCTTCTACTGTAGGGACCTAGTCTTCCTGAGCCTCAACAACAAACATTCTAGCATGGTTTTGCCCACGACCTTAGTTATTCCCCTGATTGGCATTTGGCTGTTATTGTGTAATACCCCAGAATTTTGTCAAATAATTAAAGATAAATAAGTTTAAGGAAATTAAATGAAATAAGTCAAGTGAAAATAATTTTGAAGATTTTAAGAAATCTTTGGGTGCAAATTATGGGTTAGGAAATGAAAATTAATATAAAATATTTAGATGTAATATAAAATAGGCAAATAAGACCTTAATTTGATAATTAAATGAAAATTTCAATTTAGTAGAATTAATTATAAAATTTGCTTAAGAAATAAAAAAATAGAAATAAAGTATATATACACATATAGGTTAATATGTGTATGAATAAGGTGGGCGTTAGCATAATAAATGTTAATACTACATATTATAGGAATATGTATATAAAAAAATTTACATAGTTAAATAAAAATATAGCATACGTGTATTTATTTAAAATAAATAAAACATTATATAAATATTAATTTATAATTACATAAATTATTATTCGAAAATGAAATATGAAATAAATAAAAATATATGAAAATGGAAAATGTTGATTATTTAATTATTGGCATTATAGATATTAAAGAAATAGAAAAATATCTAATAAATGCAATATTAAATAATTAGAAAGGAAAAAATATTAGTAAGATCATAAAATAGAAGGGAATATGCAAAAAAAAAAATCAAGTTTCGTCAATTAGAAAGTGTCTAATTAGCAAAATTTAGATAATAACATTATTAGAAAGCAAATTGGTAATTAGAAATTGCATCAAACGGTCCAAAACAAATCTGCAAAATCCAACAAATGAAATCGAAGCCCAAAACAGCGCCTAGGAGCAACAAATCACCGAAATCTAACGGCCCAGAAACGATTTGCCTCATCTAATAGTTCAGATTCGATCCTTTGATCGCGAATGACACTGCACTTGAGGATAATTGTGCGGCCTGGATCGGTGTTCGTGTTCTGATGATCATCAGTGCTACGCTCGAGGACAATCGGATGGCCGGATTCGAGACGTCTTCGATCGATTGCGAACCAATGCTTCACTTGTGGTTGATCAACAGCCCACGATTTGTTTGCTCAATCCGACGGCCCAAATGTGTTTCGTTAATCGCAAACGAGATCCGCATACTGTGCTAGAGGACGATCCGAGTGTCCAGATTAAAGCCTCGTTATAGTAATCGTGAACATGTGCTGTACTCGAAGCTCATCCGACGGTGAAGATCTTAGACTCCTTGATGATCATGTTGTGTTCGAGGAAATCTAGCGGTCCAGATTAGATCATCTGCATTGAGGCAATCAAGAACGATCCAATGATCCACGGCTAACTTGAAAATCTTAATCGTGATCTGAGTGTTGCGATCGAGAATGATCCAACGATCGTGATCTGAAGCTCCGATTAAACTGAAAATAAATAACTGAAAATAAGGAAAAAATTCAAAAAATTGTGTTTCCAAATTCCAAACTCACTTGGTATTTTTCTATGCTTGGGGGGCACGAAATTTTGAAGAGTTGACAAGTTTCCCACAAGATGACACCCCAAACTTGCCATTCTCTACCCTTTTGAACTCTATAAAAAATGTTCACAATTCATCTCATCCCAAGAAACAAGAGTTGAATTGTCATCTTGTTCTCTAAGCCTTCTTCTTGGCAATCCCCTCAGTTCTTGAGTAATCTTGAACTGTTCTTGAATGTTCTTGAGAGTTCTTGAGTGTCTGGAAGTCTTGAAGCAACGAAACTCTGCCGAATTTTAGAGGTGTGCAGAAGAGACGCATTTAAGGTGGGAGTGACTTCTAACTTCTACTTCTTTATTTTAATTTGAATAAGTCTTGTATGTGTGATGATGTTTTGAAAATGATTGATTGAATATATGCTTTTAATATGCATGCTTTATTTATTTGATGTGCCATGAATATACATGCTATGCATGTTTAGAAATTAAGAATATTGATGCATGTTATACATGAATTGTGTCATGAATAAATATTTAATGATTCATGTTTTGTATATGTTGAATCGATGGTTTAATCCGATATTGTGTGTTTTATCACTAAGAAAAGATTAAATAATGCTTCAATCCACGTACCGGCGTGATGATGGACTGCATAGTGTCATTGTGTGTGTTCCACCCCCCCGAACCGGCTTGCCGGTTTACCATTGAAGATTTTGAACTGGGTTTTCTAGAGTGATCCCACTTCATAGATATTGGGGTTTAACTTTCAGTTTGTCATTCTCTCTCCCTACGATGTGGAACATAGAGATTAAACTCTTTCAGTCTGAATGTCAATGATAAACAAGAAATTTGTTTGAATCGCCTAATGAACAAAAGTGTTTGATATGCTTGGTTTGTTTTAATTGAAATAATGATTTAGACGTTTAGAAAGATCTACTAGGCTATGTGCTCACCCTTCCTTCTATTTTTAGGTAATTAATTTACATGAAGACCATGGAAATTAGTTAGGTTCTTTATTTAAAAAGTTTTTAATTTCTATGTAAGGGTATGTTGCCCAAGTTTTGAATCTTCCGTTGTAATATTTTTCTTCAAGATCAAATTATGTACTCAATTCTATTTAATTAATTAAGTTTATGAATTTCAGTTATTTCTTATATTATTGCCTTATTAATTCTTTGAATTTAAGTTATGCACGGTTAAATAAAATCAAGGCATGAAATAATTGAAATAAAAAGAAAGTCAAATGTGTCTCACTTATAAAGTAACACCGGCCCGGCCCGCCATTTGGTTTAGCCCACCGTCTAGAGAATGGTGGTTGTGTCAAATGCTTAAAGATACAGGGGTTGGGGTGTTACATGTTACCTCCCCTGAGGATGACCATTCTGACCTCCTCCCTGTAAAGGGGTGTTACATGTTGAGGCGCCTGAGCAAGTGTAGTTGTGTAATTCTTAGCAAGATGACCCTTCTGTCTGCACACATAGCACAACCCTTACCTCCTAGCTTGTTTTTTGGAATCGTCTTTGGCCTACCCCTATTTCTATGTATATGGTGTTTTCCCACCATTCTTTCTTTTCTTCTGAGCCCCTTGATTATTCCCGAGCCTCTTATTCTTCCCCCTCAACCTTTGTCCCAAGTTGAGTTTTTCTTCTAGAATTAGGGCTTTTTCTAAGACATCTTTATACGTTTTTAGGCCTAGAGTCTTTACTATCTTTTGGATCTCTATCTTGAGACCCCGTACAAAATGATTAGCCTTCATTTTCTCCTCCTTGATTAGATCCAGTGACAATTTGGCAAGTTCAATAAACTTTCTTTCATACTCAGTTACAACCATCTCTCTGTGGTTCAGTTGCACAAAGTCTTCTTATAGCTTGCTCAAGGTCGCTTCTGGAAAGAACTTTTCATAGAAGGTCTATGTGAAGTTCTCCTAGCTCATAGCATCGACATCCTTATTAGGGTCCGTCCTCATCATACACCACCAACTTTTGGCTGGTCCTTTGAAGTAGTGTGTGGCTAGTGCCAACTTTCTTGACCCAATCACCCTTAACACATTTAGATGCACCTCCATTTCTTGATTCTAGTGGTCCGCCATGATACAATCAGTTGTTCCTTCAAAATGTGGAAGGCAAAGCTTCTGTAGCTCTATCAGCATCTTCCTCTATTTCTCATCATCCAAATCCTCCTGAGTCTTCTGATGTTCGGGAGCTGGGGCCATAAGTATTGGCTGCTGAACTTGGACGACTTTAGGCACTTGAGGTTGAGGAATTACCTAAGGGAGTATCTAGAGTAGAGCCTTCATAAGTTGATCCATAACCCTCCGAGCAACTTCATTCATTCATCGGCTCTATCTCGTCAAAAGTGGTGGATTGAGTAGCGTACCTTCTTGTTCCAGCCATTGTCTTTAAATCGAGTAGATTGTTAGTATTTGCTTTGTCAAACGTTCGTACTATCATGACTCTAGATTCAGGTCTCTAGGTTCTCTATTTGTTCAGTAGCCTATTAGTTTATGCTTCTAGGTTCTTTTTGTTCTTGGGTACAAGGTTTAGTTTCATATGACACACATATAAACAAATTAAGCATTCATTTCAAACAATTATACAATCAAGCAACTTCACGCTAGTATAACAAAATCCCAAGCTTCCATCTAAGCTTCCAGGTTCAAGTGTCCCAAACCACTCTAGCCTTTCCACTTAAACTTTCATTTAGAATATCGCCACACCCAAACAATTTCACAAATGTCTCAATAACTGAGGTTTTTCAAACCCACTATACCTAACTGTCCGATACCAGCCAAGCTTAGAAAAATAAGTTCTTTTAAAGTTATCAATCATTCAGCAATCATGATCTATCATTCTCTAATCATGATCTATCATTCTCTAAGTCTAGGCTTCCTCCATACCCCCGACTCCCTATGTATCCCATACTACATAGAAACCAGAGATACAAAATCTTCCTAATCTCATGTCTTGACCAAGAAAGATTTATTTCTCACACATTTTCATTTTCTAACCTATGTCCTAAAGTTTTATGCTTTTGATCTACTGGTCCACCCATGTTTCTACCTAAGGTCATTCCTCTAGACCCAGGGTTTCAATTTGGTTGACTCACAACCTTCTGTCTAGTCAAGACACCATTTTTGGCATCCTTTTCGACTTCTAGTCAGTTTCTTGCCTTAATTTTCTACATTCTATTTTTCTTTTATAGAAAGTAAAAGTGTTTTTCAACTCAGTCTATTCGTACAAGCTGGTGGAACAACCTCTAGACCAGGCAGAGAGATCGAAGTTTGCTTAGCAACTGCGCTTTCTAGGGTAGGATAACTCACCTCCCTTTCAATGTTTAACTTAATTCAAGACAAGGCTTACCTACTATCAGTTCAACTTACAGTCTTTGTATTCAAGCAAAACATTTCAAAACACATCCTTCTTTTTGAAAATAGTTTCCGACATAGTTTTCAATTTCAAAATAGAAGGGACAACATTCTAATTTCAACTCAAAGTACAGGTTAAACCTAATTGAGCTAATACTTTATAAATCTAATACCACTATCGGTATAAGATTAAACTTTCTAATTCTAGCCCAATAACACATGTTTGGGCTTGACTTTCTATTTCTAGCCCAAGGCATCTAAAGCCTAGGCTCTAATACCACACTTGGTATCAAAAGAAACTTTCTAATTTTGGCCTAGCAACTAATGTCTAAGCTCTGATACCACCTTTGTAATACCTAAACCCCAAGAAACAAATTTGAGCTCAACCACTAGGCGGGTTGAGTCCTATATTACATTTCCAAGTACACAACTTGTATCACTTTCTATTATCTTAAGTCTTATTATTTTTCGATGAGCACACAACCTAATTATTTAACTTTAAATTTAATAAGACTATTATAATAGAGATAAAAGAAATATTCACTCGTTATTTACTTATAAAATAAAAGAGTACATACTTTAAACTCTTATTTATCCAAATAAGTAAAAGATTACATGTTTTAATTCAAATAACTAAAACTTCAAAGATAGTACATAACTCTTAAGAATTGAAATAAAATTTAATGGAAGTCAAATAAATCTAAAGTGAGCACGTGCCCTTATATTGAAAGAGACTTTCCAAAAATAGAAACTTTCTAAATATAGCTGTTATCATATTTTCATTGCCACCATATTCAATTTCCTAAAAATGTTAAAAAGCAAGGGGTGAGTACATAGCCCAGTGGATCATTCATCAAACAACTAAATTACCAATTTCAATCAAAAGTATACCCAAATTCAATCACTTACAACCATTAAGTGTTTCAAACAATGTCTTGTTATTGTTGTAAATTTGACCAAAAGGGGTTTTATGCCCTTAATGTTCTTAATTAAAACACTCCTACTCTGGGATGAAATGACAAATCATCTTGTCACATTCCATTGGAAATAAGGGTAACATGCCCACATTCCAAGTTTTTTAAAACACATCCACACTTAGTAATGTTACTCATATACACTGAGTATATGCAAAGGACACCCATAGCGTCACATAGACTACTATGATAATACATGGTTCTTATCTTCACTTTCTCATATTTAAATTCAAATAAATATGATACTAAATCATAATAATTGATATTAGAATTTAAATAATCAAGAGAACATGAAAAACATAAATCACATGCTAGAAAACTCAAAAATAAGTCTAAGCATGGTTTCTAAGTAGGTTATGCTATCATGCATGAATTAAAATATGAAAACATGCTAACTGACAATAAAACATGATCAAACATGCTTCAAACTAAAATATAAACATGTTGCAATCTACAATATGACATGATTGAAAAACTGAAAACAAACATAAACGCACTAAAAACTTGAAGTAGTAAAATAAGAGTTCTAGAAATTCCCTCCATCTTGTAGTGGTTCCTTCAAAAATCATTTCAAACACTATTTAAAACACTGAAATCAAAACTTCCCACATAAGAGAGAAAATAAACGTGAGAAGGGATGACAAGAAGAGGGCTTAGAGAGAACAAGGGGATATCTCAACTCTTGTTCTCGAGATGAGAGGAATGAGAGCCCGGAGGGGGTTTATGTAGATTTTCAAAGAGCATACGGGACGTCGTAGGGCAGCTTTGGTGTAACACCCTGAAATTTTACGAGCACGTTACGTCACGAGTGAAAATAAGAGAATTGATTAGTTTATTTATTATCAAACAATAAATAATCACACACATAATGCATATAATTCCCATGGCAATGGAACAAGTGAATTATAAAATAGAATAGTGACACTTATAAACTTATAATAAGGGTTAAAAACAAATTAAAGAAAATAATATATATCAAGTTATAAACTTATAACAAGATTTTAAATAAATAGGTTAGCATGCCTAGATATAAAAATAAAAAATTCGGCGCCAAACCAAAATTTTCTGGTTTTGGCGGTGAGCTTGCAGAAGAAGAGAGCGGGATTTTGAGTTATCTGGATGACAGATTGAGAAGAAGGCAGAGGAAGCTGTTGTTGTTGGTTTAACTGTTGTCGGACGGATACGAAGAAGAAAACCAAAGCTGCTGCTCATGTTGTTGCTGCGGAATACTTAATCGCACCTGTGGTGTCACTGTTAGCTACAGGGTTTTCATCATTTGTTCTCAATTCTAAGAGTGACCTCTAATATTACTCTCTTTGAGATCTCAGCTATCATTTCTACTATTACTTCTTTGTTCTGGCTTGTTTCTACTCTGGCCCAAACACGCTTAATTGTGAAGTTTTGAAGGGATTCGGTGCATTAATGCTAGTATGATCGCACCCATTATTTTCTTGTTCTAATTTATCGAGATGTGATTAAAACAATCCTAGTTTCTTAGCCTACTACTTTTTCTCATTGCTCATCTGTCTTGGCCTAGTGTGTCAAGATTGTTGCCTATTAATTGTCTGATAATCTCTAGTATGTACACCTCAAGTTTGTTGACTCTGTTGCTTATGTTGCTTCTTTTTGGGGCCTCCAGCAATTTGCTTTAACTATGCTTTCTTGTGCTTGACCTTTACTGCTTGTTCCTATTTTATGTCATTCTCAATCGTCTTCCACCAATAATATGCCAATCCCATCAACTGCTACGCTACTAACGTTACCCTTCTAGGTCTAGTCACTCTCATAGCCTTTAGATGCCGATTTATTTCAGTGAGCCACCTTTTTAATACAGGGATTAGTCACGCCTTCAAAAGTACTAAGTCGCAACTCCTAGTAACCGCATCTATTGACTATAGTTACACTGGTGACTGTACCTGTGTCCGAGTAGGCATTGACAGTTGCGGTAATGCCAATGACTACAGGGTCCTCACCACTTGTTTCACGAGTTCTAGAGTAATCTCCAAGCTCACTTTCTAAGAAATCTCTATTATCAACTCTGGGGTTATTAAGTCTCTCTGGTTACTACTATCCTAGATGGACTCTCACCACCCAGTATGGCTCATTTCTAACCTCTTCTTTGACCAGATCCTTCCTATATTTGCTCCTTCCCCTTGGCATAAACTACAACCCAAGAATTTAACTCAGCATTCCATGATCTATTCATGTTAAGTTGAAGAACAACGTTTATTCCATAGGTATACCTATGTGTTTTCTGTCTTCTTGTAGTACCGTAACTCATCTTATTGACTACTACTTTCTATCACCTATAACCTTTCGCGTTTCTCGTACTAGGATAACCCTAGGTGCATAGTTTCTAAGTTCTCGATTTGTCTCAGTTGTCTAGGGGTTTATGCTTCTAAGTCGGCAGTATTTTGTCTATGGGTATAGGAGTTTGGGTTATAATACTTAAATAACCAAACTACATATATAACAAACAGTCATCCAACAACCCAGCAAACAATACACGCTAGCATGATGCAATCATGAAGTTTCCATTTGTGCTTCCAGGTCCGTGTGCCCCATCCCACACTCGCCCTTCCACACAGACTTTCACCCAGAGTTGCATTACACCCAAACAATGGCGCAAGTGTCTCGATATCCGCAGTTTCCACGTCCCACTGTGTTGATCAGGCACAATGCAACATGTGCATCTGTAGACTTACTCTAAAGCTGACACAAGCCCCACCATACTATACCGCCCCATCCCAGTACAATATAATGCGTACAAGTTCAGCCAAAGAAATGGATCACTCATCAAACATGGTCCGTCATTCTCCGAATTCAGGATTCCTCCAAACCTCCAAATCTCTATGCACCCCATCCTACATATAGACCAGAGATACAGGCTCCTCCAAAACTCAGGTCCTGACCAAACAAGTGTGTGTTCAAACACGTTATCAGTCTCTAGCCTATATCCTAAAGTCTTTTAATTTATTTATGATCCACTATGCCTTTGAGACAACACTCGGTCTCTACCTAGACCTATGGTCATGGTGTTCGACTCCATTGCATTTTTTGTGATGCCATAGTTTTTGAATTAGACTTGTTCCCGAGTAAGAATCAAACTTCAAGGACATCTTCATGAAGTAGGAATCAAACCATCAGGGACAGTGCACCTTCTAAGAATGGCACCAACCCTCAAGAACAACTCTATAGGGCCAACCCATTGGGGTACTCTTTCCAAAGAAGGCACCAACCATATGAGGACCACTACAAAGATAAACCATCAGGGGTACTTCTTCCAAGAAAAGCCACTAACCTTCAGGGTACCCTCCTCAAGAAGAGATCAACTATCAGGAACACCCCTCAGAATTCAAGTCACACTCTGTAATCAGTGACTCATGTACTCTAGCATCACTTCACTTTTACCTAGATCTCTACCCATATTACCCTTTTTCAAAATCCTAACCAAGAAAATTCATTTTTCGGTGAAATTGAATCCGATGAAATTCATTTTCAGTAAAAATCAAATTCAGTAAAATCTTCATTCCATTGAAAATCATTGTAACACCCTGGAACTTTGTGAGCGCGCCACGTTGCGAGCAAATAATTGGATAAATAAAATAAAACATTCTTTAGTAAATAAATAGTAGAAAAATAAAAATAAGAAATAAAAATTATTAAACATATGTTTAAAAATCGTGGCTTGAAAAAAATAAATGAAAATATTGCGATGTCTGCGAACGAGACGATAAAAAAATCTTGAAATAAATTAATCACGAGGAAAAAAATAAATAATAATAGTAGGATGATAAGACTATGTTTTATGTTTTGTAGCTATATATATAAATATATAGCTGAAATAATTATTGATGCTTACTATGATTAGTAAAAAAAAAGAAAGAAATGTATTTTCCAAGCTCTCGATTAAGATTGGGAAAAAATTAAATAAATAAATGAAATATTGGTTAATTTAAATCATTAGTGAATTAAGTGATAGCATTATTACTACATGTTGATGCTTATAATAAAATTTAAACACATAAAATGATTAATAAACTCAGATTATAAAAAAAAGGTCCAAAATTTAGAAAAATCTGGATATCGGTGTTTGAAATTGAAACCAGAAGTTTCTGGTTTCGATTGCTCGAGATAATCCTGGGAATTTCTGGATTTTGATGGGATTTTGGGCGGTGAGAAAGAGGAGAGCAAAATCTGGATCTTGGGTCCATTTTTCTGGGTGTTTCGGTTGTGGAAAACAGAGGAAGCAGAGCAGTGGGTTGATGATGGCCAAAATAAAGACGATGAACAAGAGGTGTTGCTGGATGTGAATCATGCATAAAAGAGAAGCAATTTTCAGATCTAAAAACTGCTACTGGTCCGTCCGAACAAAGATGAAAAAACAAATTGAAGGTGCTGCGGGGTTGCTGATTTGAGCACGATGGAACGATGAATGAGGAAGGAAAACCAGAATTTCTGGTTTTGACCGTAAAGGAGGAAGCTACGGCAGCTACTGGAGAAGCTATTGTAATTGGTGGATGAACAAGAAGAAATGAGTTCTTGCTTGCTGTCAGGTGTGAGTCACGGCTAGAAATAAATGAAAAACAGGGCTGGCCGTGATAAATCAAAATAGAGGAATGGACGGGTGGTGTGTGCTGTGATCAGATGTGAGAATTGGGTTTTGAAGTTGTTGGGTGTGTGCATGAACAGAACATGTGCAGCGAGTTCATGATCAAGAAGAAGAAGAATGAGATTTTGGATGATTTAGACTTTAATTTCTGGTTTGAGGCGTCCGTGAAATGGAAAAAAAAAGGAGACCAAATCTGGAAGATGTGATTCAAAAATCTGGTTTCTTTTTGGTTTTAAATTGATGCGTTCAATAGAAAAGAGAAGAATATGAGATTTGAGGGTTGTTTTTCTGGGTTTGACGTGGTGATGCGGACCCGCTAGGAATTAGATCCTAAGAACCCCCAATTCAAGGTAGTATACTCACCCCAAGAAAGCTAAAATCAGATTTAATGATCCACTTGAACCCTTGAATA